>JAUCNO010001215.1:312451-325985 GCA_032353835.1 Enteromius viviparus
ATTAGTTTACAGCTTGAATAAAATGTAAACATATAGAATTAAAAGTACCCTTCTTGTAGCTCAGAACTTGATTCGAATTGTCTGGTGTGCGATACTTCGAGCTGTCCTAGACGCATAGAACAGCATTGAGTAAATGAATAAATAAGGACAGCTTTGCTTTGGGTTTTATCAAGGTGATGTATATATAATGTAACACTGTCCTGTTTTGTATCAGAGTACCTCGATCTCCTGAGCTCTGCCTGCAGTTTGGTCCTCCTTCAGGGAGCTGTCAAGGCTTCTTTTGGCCTGTCCTCTCACATTCATCATCCTCATTTGCAGCCTGTACACGAACACGGGGTACATGCAACTTACAGACAAGCACACGTGTGCTTTTTTAGACTCTGAATATTGGAGGAATGCAAAAGAATGGCCTTTCACAGGGATGCAGCTATTCATTACCAGTCAAGCTTCTCATCAGGTTCAGGAAGCCATTGGTAGAGCTCATCTGAAACTTGACTGCTAGCGGATCCCGGCCCAGACTCTTGGCTATTTTCGTGGAGAACACTTCAGTGTAATTGCCTTCCAACTGAGGCTATATTTTGTTGCTGAGAAAATTGGAGCACAGCACAGAACTCTCCTGTTGCAAACAGGTTTTCATTTCCCCCTAAACAAAAAATGCAGGGAGAGTGACAAGCTTTAGGATGTAAATACCAGCTCGGCGTTGAAGAGCCTCCTGCCATTTCGTGAAGGGGGGTATTGAAAGTGCAGCGATTTGCCCTGTTTAAAATTGCAAGAGTAGTTTATGTGCTTCACAGAATCTGTAAAAAGTCAAGAACAAGTCAGCGTCTCCTTCCTGCTCCGTTCATATCCACCATGACAGGCAGGATTAAAATTGACATTCTTACTGGATTATTATTGGTGTGAATAAGAGAACCTGCTTCAAAGTAATGAATTTTTTTTTATCCAGGTATTCATTATCATAACCCAGTGGATATGGTCTCGACTGTGAAATGTAGGATTTGATTAACTTATGAATCCTTATAAAATGTGTTTAATTGCTGGAGGAATCATCTTGGGAATTACATTGATGTATTCATTTTGGTTTTGAAATGATAAGAAGATCATTACATTTGATGCGTTAAAACTCAAACTGTCATGATAGAGGAGACGGGAGGAGACATGCGGGTCCATTTGCAGACTTACTTAGTTTATGTACACACACACAGAGTCAGAAAGTGAACATCAAAGACAGAGGCATAGATTAATCCAGTAAACGTAGCTTGGGTCGCGCGAGGAGTAAACATAATTCAATAGGGCGAGGTAAAGTCGTAAATCCAGGTACAGGCGAGGTCGAGATTGGGAAACAAAGGAAACACAGAAAACACGAATGGCTACACACAGGAGAAACACAGGATAAATCCAAACATTGACCAGCGAATTCACAAACGACAGACAGGTGCTTAAATACAAGACAAAAGGGGCGGAGCGACAATGGGCAGTCATGACAATGAACAAGGTGGGTGGAGGCGTAAATGAATAACTATAACAACAGATAGGATGGGCGGAGACATGAGTTCATTGAAATGAGTCCGGGCATGAAAACAGACACAGTTCATGAACTGGCACATCCAGCCTGACCGTTACACAAATGCTGAGGCTTTGCTTATGTTAGAGTGTTTTTTGTTTTTTTTCATATTTTTTGAAGCTGGGGTGTATTCTAAAAAGCTTGGTTAACTTACCATTTGGTAAAACATAACCTCTGGGTTGATTGACCCCAAAACCGCATACCGTGAGTATGTCGGTTCCAAAACACCTGATAAGAGTTAGTTTAATCAACCTCCTACTGGTTACCTAGAGTTAATGCGTGTACATAAAGACATTTTTAATGGATCACCGATATCACGAGTCAAAATGGAAAATGACAGTGAGGGAGCGGCATATTTCACAGAGGCGGAGCTAGAAGTTTTAATGCACGTGTATGAAGAATTGAAGCCAATAATAATAAATAAAAATCAATGCAACTAAAAAATAAAGAAAATAACATTATGTGTGTTTATGTTCAAGTTAGTTTGGGTGGGATTGGTTCATTTGCAGCCCTGTTATAAAAACAAAACTGTTACTGTCATGGAGAAAGATGAGTAGGGGAGGGACTTGATATTTCCGTGCCAGTGGAAATATGCCATCGATTGATTGAAAAATGTCAGAAGTGAATTTTAGTCTTTTGCTTGGTTGTTTTATTCAGTGTTCATACATATATGTATTCTTTTACGGTCACATAATGTAAAACACATAGAGCTAGAACATTGGTTTAATTAAATGAAGTTAACATTTTTTGTGACTTTTGCAATGTGGTCTCAAGAGATGGTGTCAAATAAATTAACATATCTTTTGAAAACCGGTTACACACTTTTAAATAATCATTAGGAAATTAAAATACATCAAATTGCACACTTATAACTCTCTCCCTGCGTAAAAACGTAGTATAATTTGTGCCTCCACGTCTACAGAATCGTCATCAAAAGGGCACACCATGCCCAGTAAACTTAAACAAACTTACCCTGGAACATGACCTGCTACCGAGCAGGTTATCTTCAGAGAGTAAGTTTCTATGGTTACATACATACCCAGAAAGTTACCTCCGTTTTTTCCATTTTATCAGTCTATTACAAAGGTACAGAACAGATTTCAGTACTTCAAAAGGTTGGTATAGTAGCATTATACTGTATTAGTTCATTAAATACAGTATTTAAATGTAAAATTAAGTTCTTTAAGTGCTACCATTTTTGTACTGTGAAATTCTTGCTAGCATAAATAAACATTGATGACATAAATCAGTATATAAATACAATGTATAATACAAAGTTGCATCTAGAAACAAAAATACTAATAATAGAACTAAACAACAAATCAGTAATGTTTTCTTTCATCAGAGAATTGTTTTAAGATTCAGTTCATGAACAAAATTCATCTTACCCAATGATAATCCTTTTCCACACAATCTTTTCAAAGTTTCCTTATTTTTTTATGAAAGAAAGCCACTTTTTGGCTTCTACTTTAATACTCAAATTCTGCGTAAAATAACACTAGCAATCAAGTCTTTCTGTCTGTCTGATTGGGCACGATTAATAATTTAGTTGAATTTGATGAGTGTCCCATCTATTCGGTAGCAATTTCCCAGGCAAGAGAAGAGAAACTGATTGATGGCCTATTGTCGGAAATAAGTGAGACCTCTTTCCCACAAGCCAGCAGTTAGGAGCAAACTTTAATCTCCTCCTAGTAAACATTCATCTTACCCTGAGCCACATCTCTCTGTCTGTCTCTCTCTCTCTCTCTCTCTCTCTCTCTCTCTCTCAGTGGTTCTTTTGGCATCTCGGTCAGTTTAATTAACTGGGATTAGAAGCCACCAATGTGTCTTCTAAGGCTGGTTTATGAGTAGCACACTAAGAGGTCATCAGGGGTCCCATATGAAGGAAAATCCCATCACGCAGAGCTTTTTAACAGAAACAAACACTCAGTAAAGCTAGTTATAAAGTCTGAAGGCCAAGTCCCATATTTTTAATCTTTGAAAGAGGCTGGTCCTTTAGCTACTGATATAATGACTGAATAATTTTAAATGTTAAATGAGAATTCTTAATTAATAGACTTGGCGTAAGTAATAAGAGTTTAGCAGAAAAACCCCAAAACTGTTCTCAGACTAATTTAAGCAGCCTGTAAAGTGTGTTTTATAACGTCAGTTAAATTTTATTGCAATATTTCTCTGTCATGTCATACATCCTGTTCATATTAATAGCTTGCTATGAATAGGATTTTGGATTCATTACATACACATGCTGTCACCATATGTTTGGTGTACTGACACCACAAGCTGTCTGTGAACATGCATCACATCACTCTCAACTCACAGAAACCATCCAGAAAGAATCATTACAATGTGTGTGTGTTTCTATTTCAGTCATGCTGAAGTAAAGATGTTCAAACATAAATTTGAAATAAAAGCACTAAAAGGCTGCTGGAAGTCATGAATACATGTTTTGTCCTTTAACTAATACAGAGCATATCAATCAACTGACAAAACACAGACAATAAAAAAAAATATGAATTCTAGATGCCCTTGAAAAAGCCACTTTAAATGACATCATCCATCAAAGATAAAGCAGGTATTGAAGCTCAGCATTTCTCTCACAATTTGCTCAGTTTTTCTCAGACCTGGTAAGACTAAAGAATAGGGGAAAGTCTTCATTCGACTTGTCTTCTTGTCTTCTTTTTTTCAAGACCATTTAGCTGATTTCTGTCAAGTGATCTAGTCCTTTATGGAAGCAAATTGGTGGAAATCGGTGCCTTGTGGATTTACAGAGTACCAAATTAAGCATTAAGCCGTGAGAGGTTGAGCATCAAAGTGGTTTTACCACATTTAGGAGGTGTTCTAGCTCCCCTGATCATAGTAAAGTCACTGTAACACAAAACCTAAACAGGTATTGCTTTTATACGACAGCAGTAACAACATCAAAATACACCAATGTTCAATAAGCAGGTACATTGTTTATTTAAACAATAACAATTACAAAATAATCAACAAATATATTGTTGTAGTATTAAGTATGACAAATGGGGTCAGTATACACACACACACTGTAATTTTACATTTGTACATAACATATTAAAATAGAAAATAGCCATGTTAGGTTGTAATATTATTATATGATAAAATAAATACAGCCTTGGTGAGCCTAAGAGACTTTTTTCAAAAACAATAAGAACTTTGCACTAATCACAAACTTCTGAATATCTAAAAAACGTCACAAGGTTATGAATATAACCCTAGTTCCTTAAAGGAACGAGACACTGCATCGACGAGACGCTATGGGAACGTCCTCAGCATGTCGGCTCTGAATAGTGTGTAGAATCAGCCAATGATGAGTTGGGACATCACTGCTCACATTGTACACATACCATTTAGCTTCTTCTGACCAGGCTCCCTGAAGGGAGGTGGGTTAAAGGCCTGTAGGCCTGTAGGTACCTTAGAACTGTAACCCGCTCGCGGGTACTGGAAGGCTTTGGACATGCTAGGCGCAAAGTCAAGATGTGTAGGGGCCACAGAGAGGGCCTGAAGGTCACCTACTCTCCTCAGAGAACACGACGCTAGCAGAAATGCGGTCTTTATCGTAAACAAACGATCTGAAATCTCCTCTATGGGCTCAAATGGTGGCCCACAGACACAACAGCCAGGTCCCAGGTTCATACTGGTGGCCTTAACCTCAGCGCACCGTGGAGGAAGCGTATGACCAGGGGTTCTTTGTTGACTGTGTGTCCAGAGAGAGGAGTGGTAGGCTGATATAGCCGCCACGTAAACCTTCAGGGTGGAGCGAGTGACCCCAGTAGAGAATCAGGCCTGCATTAATTCCAGCACTGTACCAACTGGGCCGTTGACTGGATCTTACTAGCGTTCTCTAAACCACTAAGTGAATAACTTCCACTTCAGGCCATACAGCTTTCTCGGGGAGGATATAAAGTTTGCACGGTGGCGCACACACACTGTACTGTGAGCTGCACTCACCCCGTTTAGTTTTCACTTTGTTTCTAGGACATTTTCCCTGACAATTTTTTTTTCTATAGACAGAGACACAGGCTTTAACACACACACACACATAGAGCACTTTGCTGAATGACAGAAAGCTAGTTTGCCAGTCACTTTCCACACGCTTATATGCTTCCTGGCCAGTGACGTCACTCACCTATGACGTCCCAACTCATCAATGGCTAATTCTACACACTATTCAGAGCAGTCACGCTGAGGGCGTTCCCGTAGCGTCTCGTCGATGCAGCTCGAGTTCCTGAAAAGGAACTACGTGATTTGTCTTCGTCTAGTGAGAGTTGCTGAATAGAAAGTGTTTGTGTGCCTGTCACTGCATGTGGAGCTTCAAGCATGATGGAAGTATTTTCAAACAGTGGCCATTTTTAAAACAATCGTCAGTTATGTTGATGAATCTGTTTACAATGACTTTCAATGTGTTTTCGCCGAAGCCACAATATACTCACCATGAAACTCCCACTATAGGCTGTTTACAGTTTCCAAGCAACACTCTGAAGCAACTTGTCACTTAACAAAACAGTAACATTGGCTATAACACATATGCATCCAAATTTGCCTCTATACAAGTATAATCTTCTGATATATAAAATGCATTAAAAATCTTGTCTAATTTGTATACTACTGTACTTTCATATGAATTTCTTTATGTAATTGTCCTTCTTAACCTGAGAGCAGTATCTGATGGTATGAGAGTGACAGCGTTATAATGTAAAGGTTCTGAAAAGCTTGTTCATGAACAAATTGAGGAACAGACAACACTGTCATCAAAAATAACTCTGCAGATGCCTGAGAGAAATATTGCCCAGAAAAAGCACACATGGTCTCTCCACATGTGATGAACGAGCCTTTATGCATTTCTCTTTTACGCCTCTCTCCCATTCTTCACATCCATCTATTTTTGGTCCGTCACTGTTCGTTATTTGTGGTACCACCTGCAAAGCCTTTAATTAGCTCACATCTGCTTCGCTCCCTCCCAAACCGATGCACTTGGCGCCCCTCCACTGTAAAAGACCATCATGAAGCATAACCCCCCGAAATCAAAAGACCATCAGGACAAAAGGAAGCTAAAATTGCTAATACTTGATTCCATGAAGACTGCAAAATTACATGGCATATTAGGAGCGGGTGCGTTTTCTATCTGACACTTACAGAGAATGGAGTCTTCAAACAAAACCCTCATCATGTCGAGAGAAGCAAAACATCAGGGATTAAATATAGATTTCTCTTCTCTTTGTCAGCCAAGCCAATCTTAAAAACAAAAAGCAATCAATAATGCTCAAAAGAAAACGAGAAATGGGACAAAACAATTTTAAGAGCGTTTCAGCTGGGACTTGTTTCCGTTCTGCTTTCAAGTCAGAATGTGTTTTTTTTTTTTGCTTTGTGTTGCAGGCCTGCGTCGGAGTTACTCGTGCAGCGTTTGTAATGTGGTTCTGAACTCCATCGAGCAGTATCACGCACATCTCCAGGGCTCCAAACACCAAAACAAGTGAGTGTGGATTTTCTGTCCTCAATGATATTCCCCTCTTTCAAATCTTTCCAAGAGTCTGCTCTCTTGATAGTCAAGGACACTTAATGTAGTTAACATTAATGTTTCATACATTAGCAGAAATAAAAACAGAGAAATGAGACAAAAACAGATCAAAATTAATTTCTTACTTTTTTTTCTTACATAAACTGCAGTTTATGACATTGATAAAAAAAATAATGAAAATAAAACAAAGGTGATTCCAAAAATATAATAAATATCTCAGCATATTAGAATGTTTTCTGAGAGACCATGATGAGACACCAGACTGAAATAATGACTGAAAATTCAGCATCACGATGACAAGAATAAATGATAAACATTAATATATTAAACTTTAATATAATAAAAATATGAAAATATCTAAACAAAATGGTTCCTGGAGTAAACAACTGCAATCATAAACAGTATCTTAGAATTACAAACTCATAAGAAAATAATCCAATTCTGCTTTTACCATGCTGTAAACTAAAGGTTATTAGCCCTTTTGAAGTAAGGACTAACACATACTTCCTGTTCCTGTCTTAAACTCTTTTATCCTTCTCTGTAAATCTCTTTTACCCCTCATGACTTCTCTAAGATTGGCTTATCGGCCATATTTCTTATACATAATCTGACATCTGCTTCTGTCCTCAAAGGTAACATCAGTGGTCGCTTCAGTTATCATAGTCTGCTCAGGTCTGCTGCCTCCTACTGAATATAATAAAAATCACTGTGATACTGCCATAATTGTCCACACCACACAGGCAAATGATGCAGGATATCTTTATGTGTGCTGCTGTCCAATGAAATGTCGGATTAAAACACTCTGGCTCTTTTTTTTAAAACAGCATCTTTCTTTGAACTTAAGAACCTAAGAACCATGGGAGGCTGCATAGCCTGTCTAAGGGACAGTTCACTCAAAATCAACTCACCCTCATCTTGTACCATATGTTGCTTTTTCTCACAAAAATAGGTTTTGGACATCTTTTTTAGAACTGCATCTGTCAACCACCAAAAAGAGCAGAAAAATATCACAGTCATTATTCATAGAAAATCTTCCCCATCTGCTGTAGCTCCTGAATAAAAAATGATTGCTGATATATGATTATAAACAGGATTGTTTCATGTGACTAAATGTAGTTACATCTACATTTAGTCATTTTACAGACACTTTTTTTCAAAGTGACTTACAATTGAGAATACAAAAAAAGGAATAATGTTATTCCTCAACTCTTTCCCCACCATTTAAGAGATATCTCGTCAATTAGATTACAACTAGAACACTTCCTTGCCAAAGACAAATTTAATGACAATCGATGTTATAGATGTATTACGGTAAGGAAAGCCCTAGCGCATGTCCTGAATGAGTTATGGGACTTCCCAGATCTACTGGTCTCACAAAAAAATAAATAAATGGAAGGATCTTAGACAATATATATCATAATATAGATCATATATGTAGATAATGCATGTAGATTGTGTTTTGACCATTTTGAATCTGATCTGGATGAAGTAGGCTAGTCTGTGATGGAGATCCTATTACAGACACAGAAACATCTCGAGTTATGTGATGTGAATATGTATGTATGTCTGTGTGCAGGATCTATATATAAATAGTGTAGATATAGGTTCATATGTGTGTATGTAGCATCAATGTGCATGTGTTTGTGTGTAAACATATGTATTTGTGTGTGTGTGCATAAATGTGCACCCGGTATTTATCACATTATGGGGACCAATTGTCCCCTCAAAGATAGGAATACATGTAAATTTTGACCTTGTGGGGACATGTCTTAGGTCCCCATGAGGAAACAAGCTTATAAAAACATACAGAATTAGTTTTTTTGAAAATGTCAGCATTATCAAACCAGATTTGATATCTTACACCCCCCAATTAATTATGTAATCATATTACATTTATGATTAGCTCATACTTGCAGAGGAAAAAACCTTCAAATTTATTCAGAGCAAAAATATGCAATTTGGTGCAGTTGCTGATATGTATCTGGCCAAAAAAATAAGCCTGTAAATCATTAGATATTATAATATATGCAGTAGTGTTTGTTAACTAGCTTCACCAGTAAAACTATGCTCCACAAGCTAATTTGACTTTTCTATTAAAAAAGAAAATTTTAAGTAAACATTTTGTAAACATAGTAAACATTTTGGCTAAGCATCTAGACTGGCCTGAACCATCAGGAAAGTTCAGTGGTTGTTTAAGCAGGTTGGTGTTTTCGTCATGTTTTCTATTCAGACAGAGGTGGATAAACATTGCCACCTGTGAGCACTTAGAAACAATTAAAGTCACTTCTTGCTTCTGTGTGTGCAGTGGTGTTTAGTTGATCTGCCACCTCGTTTGCCTCCAAATACACCCAACCGCCTCTAGCAGAACATGCCCATCACCATCGTAATGAAATAAAAATGATTTAGAGCAAGAAAGGGAGAGCAAAAGAGGTAGTAGAACCCCCGCTGTTGGTCCAATAACACACATGGCTGACAGAATCGAACCCACCTCATACCAGGAACCGTCAGGTTTAGAGCCTGTGGTGAAGGCACATTTTTATCGCCTTCACTTTGAGGCAGCTGGCCCGTTTCTGGCTACGTGAGACGACTAAAACGGCTTCCAGCAAACCCCTAATTGCTCTTCACAATAAACCAATTGATTAACATGCCAACAGAGTCTGGGTTGGGCAGGAGGACTCCAGCTGAAATCCAAATCACTACTATCTAACAATCATTAATTGTAATTAGAGCTACATCCTCTTGTGCGAGGAATCACTGACAGCCAGGAAGACTATTGATTAAAGAGGATGTTTCCCTATCTTGTCACCGCAGAGGGTCTCTGCATATTCTGATTAAGCGGAGGAAAAGTTCATGTAAGGGTCTGTTTTGCATTAAGACAGCAAAAAAAGAGCCATTTTTGTCTTGTAACCCCCCTGCAGAACATCAGCGCTCAGAATACTGTTGTGGGAGGACAGCGTTTCCAATCAGCTTCCTGCTACACACACATTAACTTTCTTTGTTGTAAAGAACCAGCAGTCCACAAACGTTAACATGCTTTGCCAACCTGCATTAAGCACTAAATACAAACCTTAGCAAATGGATATTTATTTCTAATATAAAATGTGCGTGTGTGCATTTGCATAAACTGATAACTCTATTTGCATTTCAATTAATCTCAATCAAACTGCAGGTATTTTTTTTTTACAATAACACAATGAAAGGTCTAAGGTTACGTAGGTAACTCTCGTTCCCTGAAGGAGGGAACGGAGACGTTACATATGGGAACTCGCATGAGAGACCAATCGCCTTTGTGTATTAAGAAAAGGCTAATGAATATCGGCGTGCATTTCATTTCAGCCAGATGCACCTTAGCACTACATGAGTATAAGAGGGCACGGATGTAATGCAATTGCAGGTTTTTGCTGAGGAGACGAGGCGGCATAAGTGCGACCAAGGGTCGTGGCAAAGGGGGTGCCAACAGGCAAGCATGTCAGCAGGACACCCAATGCCCTGGGAGCCAAATAGGGACCCTGCAGGGATGCCAACTTTTTTTTTTTTTTTTACTGAAGCATGGATTGGGGGGAGGGCAGAGACGTGAAGCATATACACAATTCTTACATGTGAAATTCAAGGAATACATTATATCGATAAGACATGGATATAAATGAAGGAAAATACAGCCTTCTGGCTGACAATGGAAAATACGGTTTTTGCAACCACAACCTACTGGGCAAAGGAGGAGTGTTGGATGTCGCCCAGCCTGCAGCCTTACAGATATCTGCTAGAGAGGTGCTGTGAGCCAACGCATAGGTGTAGGCAACACTCCTTGTGGAGTGGGCTCTCAGAACTAAGGGCCACGGCTCTCCCTGGTATAAATAAGACAGGGAGATGGCATCAACCACCCAATGGGCTAACCTCTGTTTGGAGACAGCATTCCCTTTCTTCTGACCTCCATAGCAGATGAAGAGCTGCTGAGAGCATCTGAAGCTCAGAGTGCGGTCAACGTAGAGGCGCAGTGCGCGTACTTGACACAGCAACTCTAAGGCTGGAAACCCATATATTATATAGACTCTTTACACATAGAGTGAAATATTTCAAGCCTTTATTTCATTAAATTTTAATGATTAAGGCTTAAAGATAATAAAACCCCAAAATTCTGTGTCTAAGAGTGACAAAGAATATTGACCTTTTTCATGATTTTCTAATTTTTTTTAGATGTACCTGTACATTTTTATAAAAAAAAAAATTCAGCTATGTTAGCTGCTTTAAAATTCTGAGTAGCATCCTGTATATATTATATTATAAGATTACATTGCCCTTCAGAATGAGGACACACAGTTCACTGAGACACACACACGGCATCACAGGGGCCATTCTCTGTCATGCTGAGGAACACTCCCTCACACACACTCATCAGAGGGACTCCAGAGGCCCATCCCTCTCATGTTGAGATACAGACACACACTCTAATCAGAGGAGCTCCAGGGGCCCGTCCCGCTCATACTGCTACTCAGCAGATGGGCAAATAGGGTGTAATATATGCCAGGTTGGTTTCATTATGTAGGGCGGCAGCCAAAAAACACCTGATTTCATTTTAAACTGCCAGCATGCTGGGATATATCATCCCAAAAGAAGAGTGCTGACCAGAAGCATTTACAGTCTGTGGACTTTTGCAGTGTTTTGGTAATAGTTAAGTTTTATCAAATGTTTAGGTGAACTCTTTCTTTTGCTAGCTTCACTAACTTACTAAAGTTATTTAAATGTTCATGGTCATGCAGTATTTGAAATGTTAATTTACCTTTATCGCATACAAAGGCACAACAGATGCTCATAGAAACCCCATGTGTTTACTACATTTTCTTTATCATTTTAAAAATTAATACTGCAAATTAAAGTTGAGACAAAAAAAAATTATAAAACTAAATAAAACTAAATAAAAAACTAACTGTGCCCCACAAAACCACAAATAAATTAATTTAAATTGAATTAAATTTAAGTAACATTTACAAAGTGAAAACCCTACAATAAGTAAAATCTAAAAATCTAAAAAACCGCCTCCGTGGTGACCCATGAGGATACCAGCGTGCATGCACAGGGGGAAGAGACCGGTCTCCCGAGGAGAGGCGTGCTTGATCCTTTAATGACGGCGTGATGAGGCACCATTTGATCCAGGTGCACCTCATCACATACCACCAGACCTGTCTAATCCTACGACCCTCCTCTCATCCGCCCACTCAAGTCGGGAGCCTGGCGAAGGGCGACGAGGAAGAGACGGGGACGGCGATGATTGGATGGGGAGGCTGCCTCGCCACAATATATATCTATTGTGCTATATTGCCTTGTGTATTGTATATTATGCATGTTTACGGCAGATCACGAGCATATCTCACCTTATAGATCAACACATTCTGTGTCTGGTACCTAAGGACTCATCTTCAGACGATCTAGTTGAGAGTGTATGTTATATGTTCATATCTTTGCAACATTCAGTGTTTTAAAAATCTGTTCTAATTTGGATATTGATCACCAATCCGGTGTATATGCAAATTAGCATGTTAGGAAGAAAGAACCATAAAATGTTCCCTTCAAAGCATCAGCACATCATTGGTCTTTGGCCCACAGGAGGTGTGACCTCAACAGGTTACAAAAGCCTACACAGCAGAAACTTTCTCTCTCTTCTACTTTCCTGGATGCTGGAACCACACCATCTCTATGGTCTTAACCCACGGGCCTGATGCACACGCATGGAAGGATGGCCTAGACTGCAGCACAGGCTGCCGTCCTTTGAGACACTAAGATGATGATTTAACTCCAGGCAACACCTAAGTTCTACACCAGGCCTAAGCCTTGACTTTTCATGTAACTCAAGATCCATGGATCGCAACAGATTTCTCTCTCAGTTCTCCTTTCATCTACCAAGCATCAAAGTCAGGACATCTTTTGGAATTCATTACTCTTCGAACCAGGAAGACATGATTGCCAAACCAAAACCTTGGAACCATAAGGACTTCGAGACTGCATCGAACCCTTACGAACGAGGCAATGCAAGTATCGTACATATACTGTAACTAAACAAAGGAATTTTATTAGTTATTGGACCTGTTTTGAACGGCACTGACTCTTTTTTCATAACTTAAATTCTAGCTCTTTCTTAATGGTTTACCCTTAAGCCTTGCTTTCCCCTTTGTGTGAGTGTATTTATACGTGTGTGTTCAGTAATGTGAGTTAACAACGAGTTTCTGATTCTGCCTTGCAAATTAATGTCCCTTTACGATTTCAGCCCTTTGCTACATGTTCTAATGCAGTGATACTAAAAAAATGATAAAAAATGATAAGTCATTTTTCTGTGACCAAGAAAATATCCCTTCTTAATTACACTATGTGTTCGCTGAATGAACAGATTAGTGTCAATTCTGCTACAGTTACTACTGGCAGCTAATATAAATAATTGCAAT
>JAUCNO010001215.1:366500-377151 GCA_032353835.1 Enteromius viviparus
GTGACCTAGATCTGGTTAATTGGCTTGGTGTGTGGATTGTGCTTGGTTCAGTGACTGGTGCTGTTGACGGCGTGACAATCTCTCCCCTTTTTAACACCCACAAGTAATTCCGGAGAACCGAACACAATACTGAATCAGCCAGCTGTCAGCGTCTGTTGTTTCAGGTTTGTCCGCAAACGCACCTGATATCCACTGATATTAGGTACTTCACTTGATCTTTAATAATAGATAAGAGGGTACACACAACTACCTCCTACAGTAGGCATCTCTTAAAGAGTCTATGACGTGAACCTTGCATACTTTTGAGAATCCAAGTTTAGTTGATCTTAATAAATGCTTATTGTCACTCACGTAAACACGGCAGTTTTTCTTCCGCTATCACACGTCTGCGCTTTGTTAAAAATAACACGACACTCGCGTCCCCCCGGAAATCCGCTCAAATTCAACCAATCATTTGAAGACTTCGACACTGCTGAAGTGTTTCCAGAAAAGTGTACCATATGCATCAGACGTTCAGCCAACGCTCCATGGGCGTGACGTCTGAGGCTGAGAGTAGGGGTAAATCAACCCAGAGGTTTTGTTTTACCAACTGGTAAGTTAGCGAAGCTTTCTGGAATACCCCCCAGGTCACAGTACCGAAACTTTCACCAACAGTGTTGATGTGCGTGTCTTTACCTGTACCACCTATTCTATTGCAGCCTAATAATGCAATACCTGCTAAATGCTATATAATAAATGCTGCTGCTAAGTGCAACCCTAGCTGTTTCCCAGTAACCCTATTAGTAATTGGACTAGGAGTTCATCTAGAAAACAATAAAATGAAAATAAGTTGGAATTAACAACAAAAACATTTGTTTGTCATTATTATCCTCAAGTCAATCTTGTCTCTATCACTTAATTACCGCTGTCATGTTTCCTCTTCTTGTTTTTTTTTTTTCCTGCTTTTAGCTGCCAGATGGATAAGGTTATTTTAAGGTTTTTATTTTTAAAATAGTCTAGTAAATGTACTTAATGTAAGTTCTAACAATGGTGGCCGACGCATCACAAGGAAAAGGCAAGCAAATCCAGCATAACGCGAGAGCGAGCCCCCTAGGGAGAATGCAGATATATTGTTCCATGTTGCATGTATATTATTAATAATGAGATTTCTGATTGCTCAAATGGTCAGCTGTCAGGACCCCCTCAAAATGCGGGGCTCCAGGCAATTGCCTGCCTTGCGTGCTCTATTGCTATGCTTCTGCGTGCAGGGCTTAGTGCAGCGTTGTGTGAGAATCACTCTCCGTGTTTGAACTGATCGCTTCCTCTCCTGTGTCCTCTCAGTATCCTCTTTGCAGGGGCACATTAAAACGTAGTGGTACACAATACACTCGTCCTTATCTTGAATCACAGACTATGCAGTTCAGGTAAGTAATTCAGGTGAGTATTTCAGGTAAGTATGATTCTGTGATAGTGAAGCTTTGTATCTTACAATCACAGACAACAGGCTCAAGAGTGCTTGGTTCGGGTTAGAGTGGCTTTGGTTCTTTTTGTCTTGGATCAACTGTGGTTCTGTAATCTCTCATGAAGCTGAGGTAGGAAGAACAGTGTTCCAGATTGCCGCCATGTGGTTCTAATCAGTATTCAGGTGAGTGAGAACGAGTTATTGTGTTTGACCTGGGATCAGGAGACATGGACGGCGTGACAATAAGAGACTTGCTTCAAATACAAATATAGTAATGAATTAATAACAAAGCATTATTGCACAATGTCTGAAAAATGGATATTAACTCAAAATTGAATTTGTTAGTAAATGTCAGTGGAGGGCAGCCATTACTGCAGCGCCCAGAGAGCAGTTGGGGGAACGGTCTCACCTCTGTCGTGGCATTGAAGGGGAAGAAAGCTCCCCCACCTACAATCCCTGCCGGACCTGGGACTCAAACCCACAACTTTTGGAATCCAACTTCAATCCCCTCTCCATTAGGCCACAATTGCCCAAGTTCTGTTTCTGTAAATTGGGAGGACTTTCCATATACTTTTATTACTTTTATACCAACCAAACAATATTTTCTCTGCCCTAAACCAACTCCTACCCCTACCCCTTACAGAAAACCTTTCTTTCAGAGAAACATCATTTACAAGTCTAAAAATTTCTAAAAGTCTAAAAAAGTTTTACTATCCCTGCTGGACATTTGGTACCCACAATGTACTATAAACATGCACAAACACACCAACATATTCATACTGCATGTTGATTTATTTGCCATCTGTACAATAATATATCAATCCATAATTGTTTTTCTATTCTATTTGTGGTGCATACACACTCTCTACGATTCTGAAATCTCACTTAAGCTGGCCAAATACCCTGTGAAGTCCACTTCGCATGGCCCTATCAGTGATTGGATCATTCCCAGAGTGTCTGCCAGAAGGTGCGTGAGTCAGATGGAGGGTGAGGACAGTCTCTGAAGAGGTAGCAGTTGGTGAAGGCTGTTGTGCTATCACTGTGGCAGAACACTGCTATGAGAGAAAGCCACTCTGACACTTTTAAAGCCATTATGTAACCGGCCGTCTGTGATTGACACAGTTCCAGCCATTAAAACACCCTGAGACAAGTAGAACAAACTGGACAGGGTTATTTGGAAATTCTGTGACACCTTTTCGGCCAAAAGCAGTGTAGAAGGCCAGTCCAAATGCTCCTCTCCATGGAGAAACATAACCACACTACAGAGTTACTGCACAAAAGAGGAGAAATGAGGAGTAAAATATGAATGAACGAATGAATAAATCCACCACAGCTGAAATCTCAGCTTCTTCTCCAGAGAGCATGACAAAAGCCATCACATCATTCCTGTCCTGTTGCAGCCTATCTGAGCAACACAGCACTTCCATATTTAATGTTGCTTCCTCTCATCTGTGAATATTGCGTGCTGCCTGACACCCTAGAAGCTCTCGCTTCTCCCCGCCTCTGATCAGAGCGCATTCCTGCTCTCTTCTCCTCCCTCACGCTCTAGCAGTCATCCCGGTCTGTCGAGTTTGTTCTCTCTAACACACACTTAACACTGAAAGGGAGATTAGTTGAGGACGCCTAATGCCCAGATCTATGCAAAACGGCATGCTTATCTCACATTCATGAATCCTTTTAATCAATAAGTCATTACATCTGCTGATTGTCTGGTTCTTATTGTGATGGCTGCTAAGTGGGACATTCATTATGTTTAGTCTCAAAGACTTATAAGATCCAGAAAACATAAAGGAGGTGTATTTATACATGCAAATGACCTGCATTGTCTTATTAGGCTATACTTTCATTGCTGGAGAAATAAAAAGCACAATAGCATGCAAAAAATGCTAACAAAAAAATAAACCAAGATGCATAGATTGAGTCCTTTCATTAGTGCATTTATATGGTTTTTAATACATTTTATCTGTCCATCCATTGATTTGTCAGCCTTTCTGTACGTCAATCTGTCTGTCCGTCCACTCGCCTGTCAATCCATCTGTCTGTCTGTATATCATTTTCCATCCGTCCATCTGTCTATCCATATATCAATCTGTCTATCTGTCTACCCATTTGGCAATCTGTCTGTATGTCCAACTATCTGTAAATCATTGTCTAGCCATTCATCTGCCAATCCCTCTGTCCATCATTCTCTTTATCCACTGATCTATTCACTCTTGTCTCTCTGCCCCTTATTCTATCTAGCCATCTTTCAATCCATTCATCTGGCCATCCTTCTATCTGACCATTTGTCTGTCAATCCATCCATCTGTTTATATGTCACAGTATAACTTTTCTAATTAAAAATTACAGTTGACTTTTATTTACATAGTAATTAAAATTTTTTTTTTTTACTTCACTAATTTAAAAGGCATAATCAGTTCTAATAATAACACTCAAACAAGTGTACTGCAATTCCATTTATTATCACTAGTTGCATAAATATCACTGTATTTAATGTAGTAAAATTCAATAAGTATTCTATAATCCAAAAACAACTACTACTTTCAACTAAGCACTTCTGCCAAAAGATGAGTCATATTTTCCTAGCAGTCTTGAAACGCTTTAGTTTCATAAATATTTCAGTGTTTTGGGACAGATTTTTGGGGATGCTAAAGTGGATGTTTGTCTGTTATATTTTTTAACTGCTGTGTTTTGGCTCTAAATGAGAGGCAGGTTTAGCCCATTAGCAGGCAGATTTAAAGAGCTTTGGCTGACCTGCGTAATCTAAAACAAGACACATTGCTTCTATGTATTGTTTGGTCACATACTAATGACGGAGAGCTGGTGGTTGTGCCATTATGTCAAGCAATTTTTTAAGGCCGCTTTTATTTAAAGTCAAAGTAATCTCTGGCTGCTTCTTGAAAAGAACACAAACAGCATTAATGACGACCACAATACACCACAATTAAAGCAATAGGTCACATACAGTGGGTACTGAAAGTATTCAGACCCCCTTACATTTTTCACTCTTTGTTATATTACAGCCATTTACTAAAATCATTTAAGTATTTTTTTTTCCTCATTACATGTTCACACAGCTCCCCATTTTCACAGAAAAACACAAAATTGTTGACATTTTTGCAGATTTATTAAAAAAGAAAAATGTAAATATCACATGGTCCTAAGTATTCACATTGCTCAGTATTTAGTAGAAGCACACTTTTGATCTAATACAGCCATGAGTCTTTTTTGGAAAAGATGAACAAGTTTTTCACCTGGATTTGGGGATGTTCTGCCATTCGGTTTTTAATGCAAAGCAAAAGATAGCATGGCAATGAATGCATGCACGGATGAAAGGATAGATGACACAGAAATGAGGACGTTATTTCATTACTGATGTTGTGAAAACTGAAGGGCTCTTTTGCCTCCGCCAGCACCTTCTGCCCCGCCGTTCCATTTTTCCTCTCGCTCTTATACATTGATTGGAACTCATGAATATTTCATTTCTTTTGTAAAAAATACATTTTAAAAAGTGGCACGACATATTAACAGGAAACTCTCTCGTTCTTTATTTTCAGAAAATATGAACTTGAAGAAAATGAAGTTGGGAATGAAGGGCTGTACTATAATCTAACTTAAGGATGCGTTTACAACACATTCGCACAACTTTTACATCTAGTTAACCAGCCACTAAATGCACTATAAATAAAAAAAACTATAAATGTTCAAGTAAATGCATTGATAATGTTACAAAAGCATTTATTACAAAAGCTAGATGAATGCTGTTCTATTCATCAAAGAAGCTATAACAAAATAAGTTGCTGAACAGTAAAATAGAAATCAATTATAAATTAAAATATTTAAAACTTTTACTTAAAACTCTTTAAACCTTTCCTGACCTCTAACTTTTTAATAATACTTTCTAAACTGCAAAATACTGCAACAGAATATTTGTTCTTAGTATATTTTCCCTTTAGTCTTTCAGTAAAGGCTAGATCTGTAGGGCAAACAAGGGGTCAAAAATGATGTCAACTCTCCAGTGTCACTCCCAAACACTGTTACTAGGCGGATTTGAAACTAGGTCATGACCAACGACAAGAGAGTAGTTCAAGCAGGCTGTTGCTTTTCTGGAGTAAAGCTAAGCTAATTTAATTATTATGGACTTATACTAGTCATCTTGCTGACAGGGGTACCAATATTAGGCACATGATGACAGAAACCTGCTGCTTATTACTTTTAGAGAAATATGAGAAGTATGATATCACTGTGCAGAAGAACTGCTGTAACACCTGCTGTGAAACATTATTGGTCCTGACAGCCGGATACCTCTGAACGCTCACCTTCAGTGGTCTAGATAATTATTATTTTGTAATGGTCTTAAAAATCTGAATAGAGCAGATGTGCAGGGTTACAGAAGAGATCAAGCGTCTAACGCCCCGTGTTACAGAATCTTTCTTCTTGTGTCTGCCGTAATTTTTTCTTTCTTTTCTTCAGGAAGTCCCAGGGACTGATCCATAAAACATCCAAAGCCTGTCCTGTTGCTCAGCAGATGGTATATTAAATAAATCAAAACGTCTGAAGTTCTAACAAAAAAATTCTCAAAACAGCAGTGAAACTCTTCCTTACCTTGAAACTTTCTCTACCTAGATTGCAATTGTACTGTAATCTCTGTATTAAACCTATAGTTTCTTACAAACCAGTACCTTGAGTACTTTGTAAATTTAACAAAATAATGCATTTGTTGTAAAAACGTACAGAATACTAAAACGACCTGAAAATGTAATTACTACAATCATGAATCATGATGTTTATGTACATAGCAAAGTGACTTATGTATAACATATATTATAATTACAACTATTTTAAATGCCTGTTTTCAAATGTTGTCAAAAAACAAAACGTAAAGAACAATAATTGCATTGATTTTAAAGACAATACAGTGAATACAAATGCAAAAAAACACCACCCTTTTTTTTCTTCTTTTTTTTTTTTTAAATGTAGCGGCCTCATCCAACCTTGTCATCATATTTTGACCCATAGTCCTATAGCCTGTGTGGGACTTCCCCGTTGGAGGGTGGTTGCTGTGAGGGAATTGTCAAATCTAATGAATTAGCTTCCTGACAGGAAGAGACAGAAACGTTTGGCCTATGAAAGGGTCGTACTGATTGCTTTGAAGCCGAAGAGCAAAGTCAAATACGCGCTGCAGAAACACTTTGTCAAATCGGATGTGAAAGGTTAAGTTAAGCGGACCATAGGACTAAACGCACCTCTCTGTCTGCATTATTTTCAGTGCTCCAATGAGTTTTGAAGCTAAAACTAACGCAGTGGACTGTTTTCAAATCACTACTATAATCAAATCAGTACAGCTGACTTCACAGCTACACTGAGCTACTGAATGAGTCATTTCTTTCACGTTCCGGCTTGATTAGCACAACAACAGAGTAAAGAAGCTGCAGACATAAAGAAGTCATTTGTCATGATTGGTACATAATATCACAGTAGGTTGTTAAAACCAGGTAACGAGGCAATATTTCAGCAGTTACACAGTGTGAACCTCGATGAGAATGTAATGCAGCTCATTTATCACAGGACGCGGCAATATCATATTTTAATATTGGACACAAACACTTTTGTCCAAATGAGAACGTGCCCTAAAAGCTAAATATTTCGTTTAACTCAGTTAACAATTTATCCAAACATGTGAACAACATGAATACTTTATGAGCTAGTGAAGTGAATTTATACTCCACAGGTTCAGTCACTAATAAGAAGACACAGAGAGAATTTGCTTTACAATTTAGCACAATTGGTCCTTCATTCAGAGATCTGAACTCATCCAACATATGTTTTAGATATTATATATAGCTACGGTTATATAGCAGTTATATGCAATTTTGTTGATTTATTCTGCAAAGCATGCACTAAACATTACAATTTAATGATCATTGGGGACAACATTAGAAATATCTAAATTATTTCTAATGGCTGCTATGCTCTTGCATATTTCTTATACCAAGAAATGGCAGTTAGATTTGTAATATTTAGTGAGTAAATAATGAAAATGATAGGAACAAACAAAGGAAATAATGAAGCATCGAAGTAAGGACATAATTGCCAGTCTTCTCTACTCTCAGTTCCATTTAACAGATTTCAATTCATTTATTAGATTTTGTAACTTCCCCCAGAAGTATACCAATTCTTTTAGCGCCTGCCTATGAGTAAATTGTTAGTCTTTTTGTCTACATTTTCTTAAACATTCTCCTCAGTCACTCTAAAGGGCAGCGCTAAGAGATCACTGCCTATTGTAATTCACTAAATGCATTCCACCACAGAGTCATGTACTATATTTCTCTTTTGTGCCATTAAATGAAAACAATATTCCTCCTATATTCTATTTTGACAACAAACACAGTAGTTTTACTACTGCTAAAATATTTTGGATAAGAAGGGGTTTAGATGTAAAATACCGAATTGCATACATTTGATCAATTATGAAAGTATGAATAAACTCACTGATGCAGATGATTCCTGACACAGTTATCTGTGCAGCATTCTAAATGAATGACTCTTAGCTGCTTTGTCACTACAAATATTTGTCAGTATGAATACCATTTGCATACAACCGAATATAGGTTATATTATAATTATCAGGTTTTAAAACATTATTTGCAAGATGCATTTTTTTTTTATTTCAAACACTATGTTTAAAAATAAATTAACAAACTGTGATAAAATGAAATGCAACATGCTCTTTCTGTGAGGACGTGAATCTGAGCCTCGTGGAAACACACAGAGACTCATCTGTCTGATGAGATCTTAGCTGGCAACCCCATCATATATAGCAACATCATGAATTTTAATAAAATATTCTCCTGTGGAAAAAAAAACCCTTAGGTGTCAAAGTCTGAAAGAAAATCTTGAGGGTAATTCAATTTTAAGGTGTCACTGCCTTCTTCGACCTCTATGCAAATCCTTGGATATTTTTAACTGGATTCGTTTTTGCTTCATTTTCATTATGTCTGCTAAGTTTGAAGAGAACACAACTGAAGCTGGGGAATGTGTGCACACAATAGTTGGTCCCACTGTTCACGGATTCAAAGGATGATATTCTTGGGTGTCACAGTTTTAAAAAATGTTTTTGTAATAGGAGGAATCATGTGGTAACTCTAGCTCTAGTAATAAAGATGCTTGAAGCGAAACTTATTTTGGTAGTTTTTATTGTCTTTCAGATATAAAAGTACCTTTGTGACTCATATCATCGAAAGATTTTGACCCCTCGGGTCAGGTAATTGAGCTGCTGAGTAACTAAATCAAACATTTTGAAATGTGCCTCAGATTGCAGCATGACACAGTTCCTCAAAAGTAATGAATAAATCAAACAGCAATGACATGGTGGGAGGACTTCCCTGCTTCTCAGAAACCCCAGAGAATCAATTAATCCTGATTACCAGCCCAACCATTTCCAACATCGCTCTCCAAGAGCAGTATATGAGCCAAAGCATCAGCTAGTCCAGTATGCAATATTTATCAACTAGATTTCTACATTTCAAAATGAAGATTGTGCTTGGTGCTCGCCCATGTGTGGTTCCTAAGGTATTCTGAGCATATCTAGCACATTCTGAGCACTATAATTTTTTTGATTTATTATTCTGGCATGTAGCATTCCATTAAATTCAAAATTAATGAAACATGGTTCAAGGATTCTCATACGCCAAATAAATAACCTGTTTTTCATCATTTCCAATCAGCTTTGGTTCTGTGTCTGGCTGCTGCAGCTTTTGTGGTGTGGAATGGAGCTGAATTATTGAAGGGAAAGATCCTTCTCAGAAGAAAGTGAAACGGCAGTCAAAAGAGTTTAAATCATGAAACCTTTACTACACACTCCAAACAACTATATGCATACGAGACTTTCCACCAATATGCATCAAAATAAAGGCCTCATTTTATATGATTTGCAAATTTTAAACATCTAATAGTAAATAGTTTTGTAATAACAATTAAATAAAACTCTAAAAAAAGTTTAAATTAAACTGTAACTTTAAGGCTATTTATATTGACATTAATTAATGCAATAGCACAAAAATAATAACCATCAATAACACGGTTATGGTGGCAAAAAAAAATATTTTAAATATCAGAAAAATTTGAGAAATCTTAATAACTTGATAATCTTGATTTCTGAAAAGTTTCAGGCAATTTACCAAAAATGTTCCATCCCTTTGCAACCCTAATACACTTACAGCATCCAAGGTCTTCATTTTATATGAAAAAAATGCTGTAAAATTGGTGGTTCATGATGCATTATTGATTAAAAAATAAACATTTTGTAAAGTGTTGCCAACTAACATTTATTATTAAGGTAACATGGTTGAGCTAAAAAATTTTTGTAGACAGTTAAGAAAGTTAAGCCAAAAACATACAAGTGAACTGTAAATGTACTTTATTTTTTTAACATTAGAACATGTCCCTGGTAGAATGATTTATTTAAAAGAAACTACTAAATATAACACTGAGATAAGTTTTCAGCATTTGAGTAATCACCTTTCTCTTACAGGACAGTCGTGGGACCTCAGCATTATTTAGGATTTAGTGGTTGAAAACAGGTTCTTCTCCAATTAAACTTTCACTATGATTAATTGCATCTGCAGGGTAAAGTTTCTTAGCAGTGTGGTATGGGCCAGTGCAAGTCTGATTCTGAGCTCAGAGGGTGGGCATGCTGACTCCAGTCTGACCTGAGACAAGATATATAGAGCCCAACAACAACTGCTCCCTCTCTGGACCCTATAACATTATTAATAGCTTCCACTTTGGGTATGAACATTTTTCAAAGGGCACAGCAGTACATGTATAATACATTATACACAATAATAAATTATGCTTATTGTATAATTACTAGAATATCATTTATTTATAATGTAATACTTAAAGGTGGTATGTGTGTGTGTACAGTGTAAACATACACACACACACAGAGTATTCTATATTATTTAAAAGTGGTAATCAGAACCATTAATCTTGCAGTTGAGACACATGCAGAGTCTCTTTATTATCTTTAAGAACAATATGGGTAACACTTTATAACAACTACACACTATGAATGTTTACTTAAGCATCGGTTAATAGTTAATTAATCATTTATAAAGCAATGTTCCTGCATTAGTAAGCAGTTTATAAATACAGCTATACATGCTTTATTCTTGCTTTATAAGCGTCTATATAATATGCTTAATA
>JAUCNO010001215.1:382619-393547 GCA_032353835.1 Enteromius viviparus
TAAAGCATCAAAACTTTTTTGAAAGTGCTTTATTACTGACAGAGAGCTATTTCAGCCTTGATCAACATAAAAAATAAAACCGCTCATCCATGATGAGGGAGTATATTGAAATGGCTTTTGCTACTTCCAGACCAAAAAAGAAAAGCTTACAATTTGACAGAACAATTATTATGCATGGCAGCTTAGGGCTTTCAAAGCAACGGATGTTAAAAGAAAATCATTTTATTTTACATTCAAGGCTCACACTGTGAAAGTGCCCAGTAAACTTCAAAGGCAATGGAGCTGCCCTCCGATGCATTCACACAAAAATGGCCAAACACACACAGACATGCTTGTTTATTTTCACACACACTTATTTCTGGATACACACATCACCACAACTTTCTTTTCTCAGAGCACAGTCCACCTCTCACCTCTCCACACACACATTCAAACGAAACTACGTAATAGTTGCCAAAAGTACTGGCTGTGAAATTGGAAGATGTCAGCGTGCGGTGAGCATTTGGACACACAGAACTCACGGCTCGGCCCAGGGAGTCCAATTATCCCCCAGCCTACCCTGACATATCAACACACAACTATGCAAAACAGAGCTTTGTGACATTTTGGCTGAATTCCCACTGCTGACGGCACCAGATTGCCTCTTTTTGAATCTCTTTTTGTCGTACTCAGAGTTTCTGTTTATCATGCTATCAATAATGAACAGCATAACAGCATCAGTTATATTTATTTGAGAGGTGTCCATTTAGTGTGCATATACACAATTCATAATGCTGTGTGCCTACTTTAAAATAGTTTTTTAGTCTTATTAAAAGTTATTTAATCATACATATTTGGCTAAAGGATATGCATTTTTCGCATACATATGATACGCATCTACCCCACGAAAACTTAAACACGCCAACAAAGTCCATTTTGCCGTACTATTTATATAGTACACACAATTATGAGATCGAGTAACTATTTCTAGAAGTATTTTCACAAAAAGTGCTTAAACTTAGTTATTTAAAATAATTAAGGCACTTTTTTAAACTGTTTTTTACACACACACACATAAATATATATATATATTCAAAATGAGAGAGACTTATATTCAGATTTTTTACATTTCCAAAGAAGTTGCAGCTCTCCTCTGAGTACCATTTAACATGTCTTTCAGTGTTTCTCGTCTTGGATTCTCTCTTCCTGACAGCATATTATCTGCTGCGCTCAGCTTTGTGTCACTTGTGAATCTCACAGGAGGAGGGGGATCAGTGTTGCGGTGATACTCCAGGGCTCTGATACCCACCATCCTGCTTTTACAGTCTTACACTTCAGCTCAGAAAGTAGAGAGGCCTGTCACCATGCATATGTTTATGCATTAAATATAACATATTAAATATTTATGGAAGTTCAGTGTTTACATTACGCTGTTGGATTATTTGATGGAGGAAGCACATCGGTTCAAACATTCAGAACGTTGTTTATACCGAATGTTTTGTGAGAGAAATTTGAGGGAAATCTTAGTGCTGGGCACTGATTCTATCCCTCCTTCTCGTGCTGTTTTGGTGGCTATGACTCGACCTGTCATGCCTTCATCTGCTTCCCACTTTATCAGCTCTCTTCTCTCACCACCACTTAATTTGGTTCTCCATCTGTCACAGATTCATGGGCTGCTATCTATTGCCTGTCCTTAAATGCGCTATCTGCATCTACTGACTTCATGTCAGGCTAAATATACAGTGTAGGCTAAATATTTTATTAATTAATATATAAATGTTACACACACACACACACACACACATATATATATATATATATAGAAACTGTTTACTATCTAGTGAAGCTTGTGAGCCATTTAGTAAATTTGTGTATTTGAAAAATATTTCAAAGAGAACCCAATCAAACAAATAATACACAAATACATGAAATATAAACCATCCATCATTATACATCTGTGAGTCCCAAAAGAATTCCCTTCAGCTTGTCTCTACTGTATATATTGATTTCTTTGCACATATCACTCTACCTGCTGCACAAGCAGCGGGGTGAAGAGTCTGAGATGAAAAACACTGTAAGTGTAACTTTGATTTAAACAGAACAGAACACAGCGCAAACAGCAGGTCACTAATATAAGCACATTTCTGGCTATGGTTATGTGAACTCATTTGTGCCGAACCACAAATTTCCATGTCCTGGAGAGCAAACCTGGAGAGTTCATACAGCTTTAAAGAAAAGAAAAATGTTATTATTAAATTAGATTTAAATTAGATCTTTATATAAAAATTTTTTAATTAGAAATCAAATGATGGCGTAATTGTAACAAAATATAGTTTGCTTAGTTTTAAACATTTTATAAATTTGTCTCTTATTAAAATGATTTTTAAATGTTTAAATAATCTTGCACCAGAAATTATTTGCCAATTAATGTAAAACAGAGTGGGGATCACTATAAGAGGTGCAACAACTCAGATTTGTATAGTACCAAAGAGAAACATTAAATTTGCACAATCCACATTTTCAGCTCAAGGTACACTGCTATGGAACAGCCTGCCAGTTGAATTGAAAATACAAACACAGTTAAACATTTTTCAAGCAAAACTGAAAAAGTGCTTCAAACTAAAGCAGTTAGAGTATGTGAACACTGATGGTTGTACACAGTCTCAGCTGTTTATTCGATTTTATTTTTTGTTTGGTTTTGTATTAGTATTATTATATATTTTCTTTCTCTTTTTTATGTTAAAAAAGCCTAATCAGGGACTGAGGCTGCAAATGGAAGCTTTTGGTTAGAAGCCTATATGTAGAGCATTGGCTGCATGAAATTGTAGCAATGTTACACTGCATTGTCTCTGTTAAATAAACTAATAAATAAATAAATAAATAAATGCAGCTGAAAGGTTGGTCTTTAAAAAGCAGAAAAGAGAGCATGTCACGGTCTCCCTCTATTTGCAATTGCTTCTAGCTGCTCGAATAACATTGATGTTTTTTCTCCAAAACATCTAAATTTACTATTTCAGACTCATGTGACCTCTAAAAGCTTGCAATCTGCAAGTGAACGGCACATTGCAGTGCCCTTTTAAAGAAGTACAAAATCACTTTCACAGATTTTGGCATTAACTGTACCCTTCTGGTGGAACAACCTGCCCAAATCCATCTGAGCAGTCTTTAGCCATCTTCAAGAAACAGCTTCCATCTTCATTTAACCCTATATCTATAGCACTCTCTATTCTAATTCTATTCTATCTGTTTTTTTAATTTATAAAAAAATTATTAAACAACATGTGGCTCTAAGACTTGCATACAAACAAGTATTTTATTTCAATACTTGTTTTATTGAAATACCCCCCTAACCTAATGTAAAACTTTCTGTTCTGTTCATTTAAAATGTATCGATTTATTATTATTTTTATATATTGATTTATTTTTGTACCCCTACATGTATACTGCACATTTCAATGCTTCTTCTATCCTTTTGGTCTATTTTTCTGACCACTTCACTTCTGCTTTTCACTTTTGTTCCCGGAGTTCTCTGATTCTGCCTGTCCTGGTTTCCTTTAATCTCTGTGTCGCTGAAGAAGACCCTACTGGAGAAGGCCTCAATAAATTATAGCTGCTCTGAACTCTCTTTCTTTGGTCCTGCGCCTCAATTTATAGTACAGAAACGTTGCCTCTTTTCACTCAGGAGTTATCCCATTTAACAGTTTCAAATGTAACACATGAGCATAGTGCTAGCCTATACATGTCACAAATTTCCTTCCCATTTGATAAACTAAAGGCAAACTGAACAGCAAACAACAAAGAGTTGTTTACACGTTTCAAAAAAAATGATTATGGCAGATTGCAAAAGTGTGATCACATGGTTACTAACTATTAACCTGTTGCTGCATTCAGGTCCTGACTTATTCATCTTTTAATATGGATGTGTTCAGTAATAACCGATTGGCAGTGATTTCCACAAGGACTGAAGCACAACTCCTATTATCTCTAGTCAGATTATTTATGATGCATGTTGTCATTGCCTCAGAACTGAACACGGATGCTGGGTTTTGGACTCAAGGGCCAGTCGAGAGCCCATCAGCAGACAGCGTCTTCGGTTACATGGCAACAGGGAAGGCTGGTGACCTAAATACAAGACCAGCCACATCAAAATATGTAGGGCGAAAACACAGCCACAAAAGATGAACATACATTTAATTTGTCTTTAAATATGGGTGTAAAGGGTCTGCTGTGAAACCCAGCATGTATCTATAACATATGAATGATAGGAGTCCAGCTTATCTAAACACACAAGCCAAATATCTTCTAGTTCTCCTTAACTAGTTGCCTTGATAAACTAGACAACAGACAATAACAAAAAGTCAACAAG
Organism: Enteromius viviparus; assembly: GCA_032353835.1. Lineage (NCBI taxonomy): Eukaryota > Metazoa > Chordata > Actinopteri > Cypriniformes > Cyprinidae > Enteromius > Enteromius viviparus. The sequence continues at coordinate 386,965 of JAUCNO010001215.1, forward strand.
CCCAGATTAGACCATAACTGTACCAAAACAGGATGTACTCTCTTCAGTTTTAATTCTAACAAGAACAGTCACCATGAATACTGTTTGTGACATAGATTGGATACCGTACAGCCTTGTGGGTGGGTTTCTGTGGGAAACAGCAAGAAAATTTCATCCTACCTTCTCACATCCCAACCGTCATAATTCAAAGCAGCTACATCAGACTCCTTTGACATGTTTTAACTATGCTTTTTGGGTTTGAAAGACTTACCTAATTCTTTGAAATATTATTTAAGGGAGACAAGATTTTATCAAATTTGAATGACAGAAATTTAAAATGCTTTTTTATTCGCTAATTACAACATTTGATTTGAAACAATAATAGAGAAACTGCTGAAAAGAAACATGAGCAGGATAAATTGCGAGCTCTTAAGATGTCATCTATATTTAGCCCCTGAAGAGTGCTTGTACCATATAATAAGGACACAATGATTTTTTTGGTGTGTAAACCGCTCAGTGGAAAAATAAGGAGGAAGTGTTCTCTAAAAACAGCACAGAGTAATATGATGAATTGGTCTTTCCTGCTGCTCATATTTTGTTTGCCGACTTTTCTGAAACTTTCTTCCTCTGCATTTTCTACTGTGAGCCTTTACTCAGAGGACCAGTTCTTACTGTTTTTCGGTCTACTGTATTTATATTAAGCTAATTATAAAATACACATTTTCATTAAGGTGTAGTTTAGCATACTCATTAAGCTGTTTTCACAAAGTAGTTGATTGTTTTGTTATTTAAATGTTTCTAGATCATTAAATGTAATGATAAAGGTCATTTTAAAGGGACAGTCTGTAGACATTAATTTGGTTAGAGAAACATCTATTATCTACAGGACTTAAACTATAGCTAAAAGTGATGTATATACTGTATAGTATAAGCATGCTTTGTTAACATTTAATCTAAAAAAGATTGGACAGCGCGGGACCAACAATTTTAACTTAAACACTGTTTTACAAAGATTTACAAAGAAACAAGTAACACGTTGCATTAAACATCACTGGAAAGACTGAAACTGTAGCTATTTTCTGTAAGCTTTATTTACAGATTTGAAAAATGATTTTGTTAAAGTGTAGCTTCATTAAAAGGTTTTGAACAGAAAAATGTTCATGTTTTTTGAAGACTTCTCTCCTGCTCACCAAACCTGCATTTACTTAATTCAAAAAAGTAATATTATAATATTGTGAAATGTTTGCACGGTTTAAAATGCTTTAACTTTTAGAACTGCTTTTTATTTGAATATTATTCAATATATTTTATTCCTGCAATCAAACATTAATTACTCCAATATTCATTGTCACTTCACAAATCATTCTAATAAGGTGATTTGCTGTTCAAGAAATATTTTTACTATATATACTACTATAAGCTACTACTATTATTATTATTGTTATTATTATTATTTAAAGCAGTTGAGTATTTATTTTTCTGAATTCTTTGAAAGATCCAAATGTCAGCATTTAGCTAAAATTAAAAAAAAAAAAATTTAAAAATTTTACTGTTTGTGCTGTACTTTGGATCAAATAAATGCAGGACAGGTTTGGCGAACCGGTGGACCGTCTTTCTCCTTAAAGTCCAGTAAACAGCACGAAACTGCAGCCACCGTCAGATGGCGCTGTGGTCCTGAAAAACCGCTGGAGGTGTGACAGCTGGTACTATCTGAAAATCTGGAAATGCCACGGCTGGAGTGTGCGTGAGAGTGGGTGAGCGGACCATTCCAGTCCGTGTGTCTCTGTGTGTGAGCAGTGATCTGCTGTCATTCATGGGGATCATGTATGGAGATGGAGACCGGCTCGGACCCCCGCGGAGGGACTGTATGTGTTACCTGGGACCCCCGACCACCTTGCTGCCCATGTAAGGATTTTAAAAAGCACCTATGCATGAGTAGAATACGTGTTGTGTTGAGATGCAGCTTTAATTGACTTCGTGACAAAGATGTGGTAGTTGTTTTTCTATTCAGGGAAGAATAAGATTCTAAGCCCTGGGTCAGTCGTGATGACAGGGGGGGGGGGGAAACACTAATTACGCACAAGTCTATAAATTCTAAGTCTTATGCGCATCTTGTAGATTTTTATTCATACGGACAGGGTAAAAATAAAAGTTTACAGTTATTGTTTTGTCTGTATTAGAGACATCAAATATATATCACTCATTTGAGACTGTATGAGGAAAAAATGCCAATTTGCTTGCATGCACCCTTATGCTAAACGTAAAGCGTAATGAGGGGGGAGGGGGAAATCAAGCAATTTAAAAGGACTCCACTCTGACTGTAAAATAAAGCACCAACAGTGGCGTTAAATGTTCTATTATGTGAAGGAAGCGCCAGTGGAGTTGGTGCGTAAAGCTGAATCGCGCACGCCTCCCTGTGGCCATATACTGTAGCATAATAAATTACCCTAATCTGCCATATGCTGTCGAGATCCATATTCATATTCAACTGACAGACTCATTTGAAGATTATGATCTAATACCACAGTCCAAAAACACCTCTGTCTTATTTTTATTTTCATATTCCTACATTAAATTTGATTTTACATATTTTAATTAAAACTCATATAGAGTGTTTTGTTGTTGTTTCATTGCTCTCTACCGCTAAAGTTGATTAATGAGTTTAATTTTGATGTTAGACCCGTTTACGCAATCGTATAGCTACTATAAGTTATTTTCAGTCGCCAATTAATAGTTTCATTTAAGAAATGTCCTACACTAGGGGAAATGATAAGATTTTCGGCAACTTTGAAACACTTTTAACTCAGAAATTGATAGTCAGTAATCAAGTAGGCATAATAACCAATAGACGACAAGCAACGCATTGTATTAGAAAGTTTTACAGCTTTTACAGCTTCGAAAAATATTTTAGTATTACATACGTATATGACATTTTATTTTAATCATTTGTGTATTTCACAATTGCATTATCTATACTTCCCATCAAATGATTCGTGGCCTACTGTACCAGTAGTAGACTGTACGAAGCATCAGTCATGTCTGGTTATCATCTCTCAGCCCCTCTGCCTCCTCCGCTCGCAGCGCCAGTTAGACTCGCGCATCCACCCTCTTTAAGCACCGAAACCAAGCGCGCTCGGAAGCCGATTTAAGCGGAGTGTTTGTGCTTGAGAAACACCCTATGCTCTGTTTACAGAGGTTGACTATCCGAATCCCAATGTAATGAGAAGGTCTTTCCGTGTGCCTCGCTCTCACTGGCACACCTCACCTTCGGTGTCAAGCTCAAGCTTGAAGCCAACGCGATTCCAACTTTGTGTTCTTGTCTCCAGCGGAATGCGTAAATCCCCCGAGGTGAGTCCCAGAAGGCTGTCCGACATCAGCCCCCAACTCCGCCAGCTCAAGTACCTGGTGGTGGATGAATCGATTAAAGAGGACCTGAAGTCATCTCGATCAGTTGAGGACATCAACAGCGCGTCCATCGAGGAGAGGATCTTGAGAATCACGGGCTATTATGGCTACCAGCCGTGGAATGCTGTTTATAAGAGTAAGCAACTCGTTTTTACTAACGAATTGATTGTGTGGAACAGCTGTGAAACATCAAGGCGTTAAGAGACTCCCAGAGGAACGTTTTTTTGGCTTAGAGGATCCTTCAGAGCTTAGCAGATGGGGTTCAAACGTTGTCTCAGATGTTTCTCCTAAGAAAATACCTTGGAGAAATAAAACTGAGACCATTGTTGATATGCAAGAGATGCAAGATAATCCAGAGCTACACAATGCATGCCAATAGGATAGATCAAACAAATGCAAATGTTTGAGTTCATAATGAGATCTCTGATTTTTGCTTGTAGAGTTCAGTTTGATAATTGTCGAGATTTCTTTTATATTTCTGCTTAGTCATTATTATATCTACTGATTTGCATTAACACTTGGTTGAGAACAAACAGAAGTTGAACTGAGTTGAGCTGGATGATTAGTAGTGTTTGGTGTAATGCATTACATAGTAAATAATTACTGTACTTTCCCCTTGAAGAACTACATTAAGGGATAACTTCATTTTTCTGCACATTACAGTTACTCCTGATACAGTTGCATTAAATAGTGTATAGACTACATAAAAAAATAGTGGATTTAATATAAAAGTGTAATATCTAATTTTATGGTACAGTATGTATAACATCCCTTTAAATACCTTGGTTAGTTTGAATAATTTATGCAATATTATATTATTTATTTGAAAGAAATACACTCTTGCGTTATATTGTTCAACTGGTTGAGAATAATATGGGATATAGAATTTAGTATTAAGTAATGCAATATTTTTCCCAGTGTAATTAGTACAGTAATCTAATTACACTGCTGAAGATGTAAATAGTAGCTAGTAATAAATTAATTTATATTAATTTCTGTAATTTACCCCAAAATAATGATGGCACTATTGTCATTGTCATAGCTGAATCAAATTTTTTGATAACTGACACATATTTTCACATTAATTATTGGTCTGATTTTGAACCAACATTGAACTGATTCAAGCTCAGTAATGACATTGTTGTCTTCTGCAGAGCTGCTTACACCTGAAAGGACTGGTGTTTTATTGATGAACTTTACACTGTTATTGAACCAAATCTGAATCAACACTGAGCTGACTTGAAGTGAATCATAACTCTACTTGCTTTGTAGAGCTGCTTTGCAGAGTTTGCAAACAAAAAGCATAATATTGTGTTCTTTTCTTGTATTTTAATGTGAAACTGCTTTGAATTGTAAAGCTACATAATTCCTTCTGAAACTTTAGAAACTTTTAAAAGAAACATCTGAGGCGATTTCGACTATTTGGTTCATAGGAATTAATTGATGATTGATTGCTGGAGATGCAGTGAATTATTGCAAGTATTCAATTTAGCAATTTGATTATGCCTAAATGCTTAAAATAACCAGACCTTTCAAGACAAGACACAGGTGAGGTGGGAGTTTACAGATATAAAGAAAAGAAAAGAACTTCACGTCCTGATCCTGTTTATCCTCTTTTGTGTGACTGTTCCCTCTAGATAAAGGAGCTGTCTGCATTATTTGGGACCCACTGTGTGCTCAGAAACAGACACAGTAATGCCTGGTGAGGCTGTATTCTGACTCTTATAAAACATCCAGTTGACCTTTCATTGGGGCACACCAAGAAATTCTTTTGATACACAATGCATTAAAAATCTGTATTAACTTTTCATTATTTGTCATCGGAGTGTCAGGGATGTAGACCCTGTTTCTGTTGTGTATTCCCTCCCTGTGTGTGCCATGTCCCAGTTTCTGTTTCTTTTCTATGTCATTTGGTTTAGGTACGTCTAATCTTTAGTCCCTAATTGTCTCTGTATTTAAGGTCCATTCAGTTTGTTTTTGTCGGTTCTCAATGTCCTATTGCCTGCCCTGCACTTGATGTTCCTATGCTGGATGATTAAACATGGAAAATGCTGTATTTGTTGTATTTTATATAGCAAACAAAATCAAGAGAGTTGTATATATGTATATATTAGAGCCCGACCGATAAAGGATTTTGAAGGCCGATACGGATACAAATATTTGTTGGTTTTAAAATCCGATATTCCGATATATCAGCCAATATTTTTCTTTATTTGTTTATTTCAGAAAAGTGCAACAAAACATTAACAGACATCCCTAACATTAGTTATTTATGAGTTTTAACTAACATAATGTGATAATGCTTTTTAAAAAGAAACTTGTTTCTTTTATTGTCACAACAGAACAGAGGAACATCAAAATATATTAAAGTTCTGATAAATAAAATGTATAAAAACACAAACTTAAGATGTAAAACGTAAAGTGTTCTGAACACAAACAACAACAACCAAATCAAAGTTACCAGTTTTAAAATACTTGGTAAGCTTTATAAATATAACTTTGAATAGGACTGGAGAAAAATTCTGATAAATAACAACAACAGCACAATATAAATGGCTAACAGTATATGAGGTACTGAATCAGTCAATCCTTAATAGCTCCAGTTCAGCAGAGGGAGGTTTTAGTACAAGAATAGTTATTTGTAGTTGAGTATTCACTAAAATATTATTGTCACAACAGAACATCAAAATATATTAAAGTTCTGATAAATAAAATGTAAAAAAAAAATAGAAACTTTAGATATGAAGGATATGAAGTCCTTTGAACAAAAACACAAAAACAACAACAACTAAATAAAAGTTACCAGTAAGGGTGTTTTGACCGGTTTTATTTTTGAAATATTTGTTTATCTGCCATTATAAATGCGATACTGAAAGTTTGGAAAATGCCTAATATCGGCCTGCCGATATATCGGTCGGGCTCTATTAAAAATGATCTGAATACACATGTAGATAGTAGGGATGTAGGGGATTGTAAATACCGTCATACTGCAATATCAAAATTTTTCGATAATACCGTGGTCGCATGACTCGATAAAACAATAGGTCTTCTGAGAAAAGTTTGCTCAGGCGAATGTAGCGAATGGGAGGTAGCAGGAACTACAATTCCCATCCGCCCAAGCGTGCCCATCATTCTTTGCGGTCTGTTGTCACTACAGATCAGTGTTGCCAACTTAGCGACTTTGTCTCTATATTTAGCG
>JAUCNO010001215.1:403612-425211 GCA_032353835.1 Enteromius viviparus
AAGTGCCCCATTATAGATTTTTGAAAGCAACCTTTTATGCAGTGTGCAACTTCCCTAAGTGGATGAAAACATCGTGCAATGTTTTAAACCTGAAAGTGCACTACAACTCTGAATCATTGAAACATTGATTTGTTTTTAAAATGAATTCCAAGCCGTTTCATTTTGACACTTTGCATTTGTTTTAGAAACAACTGTTAACATCTGGAGAACAGAGATCTCAAAAATGGGGTGGGAACTCCAAAAAATGGGCAGAACCTCCACCTCCAGACTTTCACCATTGGTTGGCTTCTACTTACATTTCAAAATAAAATTTTATAAATTAAATTATTTCTATCTTACCTCCAGACTCCAGTTGTACCCTTCTTCATTGGTCTGAACGAAAATGAAAAAAAATTCTTCGCCACTAGGTGGCGTTTCTGAAGGGGTTAAAAAAGCGGTTTCCCTGGTAACGCTGTACCTGCAGCTTTATCAGGCATTATAGAGATGATGAAATAAAAATTAGACCAATTGGACCAATCACAGCTAATCAGCATCACGCAAAGAAGGACAAATCAATCGTTGGATGATAAATGCATATTATAAGACAATAAAAAGGGTTGGGGAAAAAAAAAAAATATGGACCTTATTATCCATAGTATGGGCACGTAATGGATAAAAAATGTATGTCAAATAGTGTGTAGCCTATGTATTGTTTATAAGGTATAGAAATGATTAGATTAGCAGCTTTTAGATGGGTTTGCATGGTTTAAATTCAAAGTTCAAAAGAATTTCTTTTAAAGCACTGCCACTTAACTAAGATAGTCCTTGGCTATTATGTCTTGTGCTGTCTTTTGAACATCTTTTGAAGGGTTGAGTTGTTGTGTGAGTTAAAAATAGTTTTAAAAAACACTTTGAGACTAGTGCGTTTGTTCCTGTGAACCGACAAGCGAGGGTCGTAAACAGGTCTGGTTGATTGATTCTCCCACTGTGTGTGGTAATAGTGTGTCCCTGTGGAAAACTGCTGCAGCAGCAGGACGTAGATAGCTGCTAATAGGAGAACATGTGTGTCAGACTCTGATATGCAAGCAAATCCTATCAAAGTGCCCTACTGCTCTCTACCCGTCAGCATCACAGCTGCAACATTTATCAGGGAGGAGAGAGAGAGTGTCCCAGGAAACAAGAAGGGAAAAACAAGGAGATGTTCGAGAGGACTTTTCTAATGACCCTGTAAATTGTGTATGACAGAAAGAAATTAGAGAGTGGGAGAAACATGCCAAAGTTGACAAAAATATATATTTTTAAAAGACTGCAATAAGTGGTTTGTGGTATACTGTTCCAGCGTATTTGACAATAAAATCCTATTTATCTATCTTTCTGGCCACATTGCATTGTTTTTTAAGTGACATTTGAATTTAAATGACTCAAATCATCTAGATTATTGTTAGCATATGCAACAAAATACAGAGTACAAGGGTCGTCCAGAATTTTTTTGATCTATGGTGCTCTGTTTTCCTTCCTTCTTTCTTGTTTTGCATGTGAAAACTATATGCGATGTGTGTGAAAACCGTATGACAGTAAAAAAGAGACAACATACAAATACAGCTTCTCTCCCTGGAGACCCAGTTATTAATATCCAGATCTCTGTTCGCTTTCTCTTATATTTTCCTACACTCTGTATCTGAGAAGCTGCACTGAGCACTGAGCAGTATCAAAGGACACTGAGAAATCAGAGATATGTTGTTTTTCTATTTAATTTCCATTTTCTATTCAATTTATTCTCTTTGCTTTCACAGTTATTGTTCTAGTGAGTCCACAGCGCCCCCTACTGCTCTATAAGTCAGGATGAAATCAAGGTGCTTGTTTGTGTGTGGTGCTGCTGGGTTTACTGTAAATTATATAATAAAAAAAATAGGAAGAAAATTGATAACCGTGTAGTTTTTCTGAGAGTAAAATGGTGCTACCATGGTTCAGCAATAGTATCAGTTGGTAAGACTATGGCACTTTGATATAGCACTGAATGATAACAATGTTCATGGACTGCGCTGTGTGGTGTTTTATGCTGAAATACATCAGATTAGGAAGGTAAAATGGGTTTATGAACAGTGTCTCATATGTTGAATAAGGAATAGTGCAACCAATATTTCTGTATAAACTATTAAAAAGATTAACTCGTCCTCAAGCCATTAAGGATGTAGTTGAGTTTGTCTTCCATCAGAACAGATTTGGGGAAATTTAGCATTATATCACTGCAGTGAATGGGTGCCGTCAAAGTCCAAACAGCTGATAAAACATCATCCACATGCAGTCCACAACGACACAAATGCACCAAGACCATTTTAAACCCCTGTTTTGGCTAAAATAGAGTCCTCTATTAATGGCATTGCTTTTTCCAGTGACTTTTTCCAAGTCCATCCCACCATGTTTGATGTACGATTTTTTAAATTAATGACCTGGACATGTTCGTGATTGTTTCACTCATTGATACATTAGTTTGGATTCAAATAACATGTATATTTTGTTTTAATATAGAATCACTTTACATGTCATAGCTATAGATACACCCACCAGATGTCCCCCTTGTGTCTACAGCCTTTAAGCTGTCTTTATCATCTCTGCGTTATGCTATACAATATTAAACTCACTGTGTTTTACATAACTAAGGATTATCATTACACAAAGGAACAAAAGGAAAATATTATACCAAGAACGACTAACAATACAAATACAGTACCTATTACCATCCTTTCAAATGTCAGACAATAATTGTATTGTTTCACTTAAAGAGCACAAAGCTACGTTCTGTTTTAATGCATATGGGGGTGTTTGTAATAGATTATGCTCTCTGTTTGAGAGCTCTACATGTTTGCCTGAGCATAACAGCAGTAATAGAGACAGTATGATTATGCTTCACCTCCTTCAATAGTTTTTATGCAATAAAAGCTGACATATGTGCAGAGTAGCCTGTCAGATATTACTTAAAACTGTGTATTGTTGTGTTTGAAGAAAAGAAGTAAAAGCAATTGCAAAGGGTGAAATAACCAAGTCACAGGTCATTGATATTGATGGGTATATCTTGTATTTCTTTAAAGGGATAGTTCACACAAAAAATGAACATTCATAATTGAATAATCCTCCTGTTGTTCCAAACCTACATGACAATGAACACAAAATATATTTTAAAGAATGTCAAAAAATAAAAATAAAAAAGATATTTTGAAGAATATTGGTTACCAATATACATATATATATATATATATTGTCATTCATTGTGGTGTCATTGTGTTTAATACAACATATACAAGTAATTTTTGTATGTACTGTATAAAGTGTATATACAACTTCCATTAACATTTATTATCAAGTTAATTACAAACAAGCTGGTTAGTGTTCATATTTCTCAGCAGACATATTTGGCCTGATGTTATTGTGTGTTATTATTATGAGTGCCGATCTGGACATCAGTTATTGGACTTGCTCACTGAACTGTTTCATTCATCTTCATGTTGCAGAGCATGACCTGAATATTTGAATATTGATATTTAGTGATGACCTTTGTTTGGTAAAGCATGCATCATCAAGCAGTTTGATGGAGTTTTGTTTTAGGAAAGTCACCTGTCTTCATCCAGGTTGTAAAATGTGAGTAGGACAAAAGAACTTGTTCTGGAGTGTGTTTGTCTTTGACCTGTCCTGAAGTGATAATAATAACACAGATCAGTGACAACTTCTGTATCATGTTAAATCTGGGAGAACGCGGAGTCCAAGCAGCACCACAGAGTTTCATCTATTAGCTGCTGTGTTGTATGCTGATTTTGATAGACTGTGATCATCACTGTCAGCTTCAGGGAGATTTTTACCAGGACTACCTGTTTGCTCAAAGACTTATTGTTGCTGTACTAGATTTAGATTGATCCTTTGAAAAATGAAAGTCTTGTTATATGAAATAATGTTCTGAGATTGTGCTTTCTTGTGGCAGCTTTTTACTTTCATTTTGAAGTGAGCTTGTCTTGTCCAGTAACGTTATTTTCTCCATAGCATTTTTAAAACATAATGTTTTACACATCAGTGAATAACTCACACAAATTCTGTTCCTTTTTGGCTTTTGGTGAAACAAACCATAATTTCGAAATGCAACTGATTGCTGGTACAATTCTGCCCCGAGGACTATTTTACACTGCACAAAATGCTTTCTAAGACAAGATTTGTTTGTCTTATTTCCAGCCAAAATATCAAAAAAATTCTCAAATCAACAAGGATTTTCTAGACAAGAAACATTGGCAGATTATTTCCCTTGTTCTAAGCAAAAAGTTACTTAATTTTAGCTTGTTTTTTTCTGAAAACAAGACAGTAATTTTTTCTTGTCTTGAAAATGATTCTTGATTTCAGAATTTCTAGATATATGGCTGGAAACAAGACAAAAAATCTTGTCTTAGAAAGCATTTTTTGCAACACGATGCAGTGTAGTCTTTTTTACCACATGGAAGTGTTCACTAAGGCTGCATTTACTTGATCTAAAATACAGGAGCAGCCTGAAAATAGCAGTAACTTTTATATAATATCACTTATTTAAAAATAATAATAAAAATCTATTTTAATAAATAAAACAATAATGAAATAATTAAAATAATAATTATTAAAATAACATTTAAATATTTTTAATATTAAAACTTAAATGTAATATGTAATTTATTAAAGTTACATGCAATTTATTAAACTGAATTTTCTGCATTCACTTCAGTCTTCAGTGTTAAAAGATCCTTGAGAAATAATTCAAATATGTGATCCTGGACCACAAAAATGATTACGATATGAATTAAATAGCATGTTTCATGAAGATATTTTATACATTTCCTAAATAAATGAAAACCTTTTGATTACAAATATGCATTGCTAAGGACTTTAAAGGCGATTTTATCAAAATTAAGATTTTTAAGTGATTGTATCTCAGCCAAATATTGTCCTATCAACACAAACCATACATCCATGGAAAACTTATTCAGCTTCAGATTAAATAACCCTTATGACTGGTTTTGTGGTCCAGGGTGCTGATTTGGTGCTCAAGAAACATTGCTTTATTGTTAAAACCGTGATACTTTTTTTAAGAGTTAGCCATAACTTAAAAAAGCATATATTGTTCAGGTCATATAGTTCCAAGTATTTAAATGCCATACATGTTTAGAACAGGAGGAAATTTTACTTTTAAGCTTTTTGTGAACTGTTCCTTTGACAGCAAAGAAAAGCCACCGCCAACCATAACCAAACACAGCACTAAGATGGTAGGGATGCAGATATTTATGCCCACACATTTGAGTTTAGGAGGGGTTCTGTGGGTACTGAAGTGTAGGAGGATGATGCTGTATGTTTGATGTTTTGCATACTCATCCATATTACTCTCTCTGCTCTGCACTCTTCCCCCTTTCTCTCTCTCTCTCTCTCTCGATTCTTCACAGGGTTCATTAGTTATGCTCAAATGAATTTTCAATAAAGACTAAGTTTTTTTTAAAGATTGGTTTAAAGAACCTTATAACCTGCACACTCATGTTCATGTTTGTTCTTTTTTTTTTTTTTTTTTGCTGTGTAGTAAATAATAGATAAGCTGTCGTGACCAAGCGAGGCTTCCCTCCACCCACTCAAATAATGGTGCTTTCTGCTGTGTGCTTCCCAGCAAGCAAATCTACTTTACACTGTCACACACACACACAGTTTCCACACAGTTGGCCAATGACTGTCAATATATATATATATACTGTATATATATAATATCTTTTATACATTATCCTTTTAAAAGAATCTTTTTTAACCATTTTACCACTGACTAATACATGGCAGTAACAGCCAAAGTCTATTGTTTCTATGTTAACATATACACACACACACACACACACGCACAAACTAAATAAATACAAAAATGTATATGATAGTAATAAATAATTTAACCCTTTATTGTCCATGTAACTGTACATGTACTATACTGTCAATTAATTTGTATGCATAATTGCTTGCAAGTAATATATTATATTGTAAGATATTATTTAGAAAGGGAATTAGCATAATTTAATAGCTAGAAAAGGATGAATATGAATGAAAATGTCACTTTTCATTAATTGTTCCGTTTTATTTAGAAGGAGATTTGCAATAGTTGCTGGAAATTATGCATACATGTCAAAATATTATACATATATCTTTGCAATACGTCATGGAGATTAACTACTGTTGGTAGCATATATGCATATGTAAATAAATGCAGTGATGTATCTACACACGATGCTGGAAGGCTGGTTGAAATACTAATGCTGTCATTATATGTATCCGTCAACCTTCATCTCACCTCACACTCATCAACCTAAGGTTTAATATAAAGATGTCAACTTTAAGATGCTTATTAAAACATAGCTTGAAGGCGGTTACTTTACATGACTTCTGGCTTCTCCAAGATGGTTATTTATGGTCATTAGCTGGTACAAACTAGTGCAGATGGTTGATTCGCTGGACAACCTACTGGTGGACATATTTTAACCATTCCGGTCAAGATGGTTAGACCTTATAAACTCTTTTGGCGAAGCAAAACTAGCTGTTCTGTTTCAAAAACAAGCTTGACCTTAAAAGTGAAGTGCATCATTTCTGGCAGAATGTCTTTTATTTGATTGATCTGACTGGGTCAGGAAACAATATTGGCACAAACATCGGTGTAAGTTTGTCTGTTTTCCACACAATGGTGCAGAAATTTCTTCATCTTGAAGGCACTGTCACATGCTTTGTTTCAACATTCTCTAATGCACTGAACTCTGACCCAATGTCAAGAGACCATATGACATTCAGAGAGAGAGAGAGAGAGTGAAAAAGAAGTATTGCAGAATGTCAAAATTGGAATTCCTCTTAAAATCACTCTTCCATGACACTTTTCTGCAGTATTTTTCATGTGAGGCCATGTGAGGTGACTCATGATAGATCATACATATATATTCCACCCCTCAGATCCTGTTCGGGTTCCTGTCATGATAGTCTATGGACGTTTTAGATTATGTGCAGTCATTCAACTTAAAACACATGCTGTGAAGAAAACGAATGGAAAATGGTCAGGAATCCAGTAAATGAAACAGAAGAGAGAGAGCAGAAAGGTGAACGCGAAGGATAGCTCTTGGAGGAGTGAGTCTCTATAACCCGTTAAGGACCGGACTAAATCTTCTGGAAGGTGAATAATTCAGGTAATTTCTGAGAGAAGGAAGGAAACACCACAATGTCTTCTGATTTCTCTCTCTCTCCCAAATTGCTCTTTGTTGCTTGAACATATTCCTCTAAGATGGGATGGGAATTTCCTGCATCATTTTGTTTTCCCTCAGTGGTGTTTCAACCTCAGATGATCTACTAAATCAATGAGACTATAAAGCAGTATATGCCTTCCAAGTTTTATAATGAAAGAGTATTTAGCTGAAAGGAAACGTTTTTAGACCTTAATTGATTTATTTAAGATACAAATACAAATATGCTGAATAAATAAGTTAGCTATTTTTATGTTCCTCTCTGGTATTATTTTCTGTTTAAAAAAAAAAACGTTTGTTTTTTAGCTGACCTTTTTGTCTCTCATGATACTTAACATGTGTTTTTTGTAGATTTTTTACATATTTAACAGATTAGTTCGCATCTCTCTCTCTATTACTTTTACATTTCCGGATAAAGAGTGTTATATGTTGGATTAGAGCGACGCAGCTGGCAGAGTCAACCTCACTGCAGAGGTTTATTTACCTAAGCTGTGGAAACTCCTGTGCAACTCTCTATAGGGCAAAAGAAAGGAACTGCAGCACCGTGACTGTCCCGCGTGGAGAATGCGGGAGGATACCGCAGAGTGTTTAGTGGGAGGGGAGAGCACAGATCAGGGTTAGAGGAGGCGCACGAGACATCGACAGCAGTTCGGTCACAATCAGCTTTAGGGATGTAGTCGATGCGGCTTGAGCTCCGTCTGTCCGAGCTCGTCAATATGAAGAAACATTCGGCCCGGGTCGCGCCGCTGTCCGCCTGTAACAGTCCGGTGCTCACCCTGACCAAAGTGAGAGGTACGTCTGCACCACTATTCGCGATTTAACCTCATTCTGTACGGCGATCTGCTTTCCTGCGTGTCTTAAAGCGCAGGTCGGTGTGCTCTGTTGCTTTTAATAGTCTTTGTAAATTAATTCGAACTGTAGTGCATGCGAAACATAGCGAAACGCCGAGAAACACCTGTCTCCTTTACGCATCACCAGTGCAGATGTTTGGCTGTTCTCTGCGCCTTTTATGATTGGAATACTAATATAGGCTATGTTTCGCTGAGGTTGTAGCCTATTACATGAGATCCAAAACACCTGTCTATGTTAAAATCCTAAAGAATTTGATTTGGAATCGGTCCTAGTAATATAATTTCTCCATAAGCATTTATGCATCTTTTGCAGACTTAGATGGGTTGATAATTTGTTTCTTACGAATATAATTTCCTCTTTCTATTGACACATCATACAAGCCATTCCTTCAGATGACTATATAAAGTGCATCTACTTGTTATTGCAGCCAAAAACTTATTTAGCCTAGATGGTGGCTGATGTAATTGGCTTAGATTGTGTTAAATCACTTAAATTCCGATATTATATATATATATATTATGCACAATATTTGCCTTGCATTAAATTCTTTGTCATTGTAAAGAGTATAATTTTCACTTACAATTTTAAACATTATAGATAATATTATTATTGACTTTTGTGCACATAATATTTGTTGTTATCTTAATTAATATTGATCAGATTTAGGTGCGACATGATTTGATGGCACTGTGAGCAGGGAGCTGCTTGGTAGGCTACATCAGGTTGATTGCATGTCCCATACTTTCCAATTTCTGTGATGTACGAACCCTGTACATAATGTTTCTCCAGAAGCTGAGTGTATGTGCATTTGTGCTCCAAACTATTTTTTATATGAATTCTTCTTGCATTAGCTTGCATTTTCTGGATGCCTATAATAGGAAGCATGGATTTTTTTTTAGCTTTAATCTTAGAAAGCAGGACAGAAGACAGGTACTCTGAGCCCACATTTTCTTCAGCTTTTGAGGTCTGTATCAAATTTGAATGAGCAGCACAGACAAAAAATATCAGCAGTTTCTTCAGTCAGAACATTGTGGCAGGCATTTTTATCATACCCTGACACTTCATAGTATGAGTAACCATCTTCCCCAAGTGTCCAATCTTTGATGACCAGCACCAGCTGGAGAAATGAACTACAAATTGAGTCACTGATGAACTCATGCTTTCAAGACAGATCAGCACTTGTTATTGGTAATCACTTTTTCTTTGGATAGTCTACAGTAATTGATTTCTTTTCACTCATGTGTGCATATATGTAGATCTTCACGGGGTCTGGTTTAGAGGCTGAGGTAGTATGTTTATGTGTAATATGGTGAATGAGGCGGGATGTTAAACACTCATTGATCATTGGTTTCAGCTCTGGCTCAGACCCAGCGGTCTACTCATACTGTTGCAGTGGTTTAGGTCTGCCTGCAGCCAAATTCTGGCAGCTTCTGTGTTTACTAAATGCTTTAAGTTGGCAGTTCAGAGATCTGTTGGGCCTTTTGGGCTTCCTTTGAGGTGAGGTACAGAAAATATGAAATAAGCATTTTTAATATTAATAGTTGATACTCTTTGTGATGTCCCACATTAATACTTTAGGTATCTTCAAGTAAACAAAATGAGGTTGATTTCCCCAAAAAGTAAATGCTGTGGTGCTTTTGTTTTGGCTCAACCAATGGCGTGAGTTTAGGGGCGGGTTATTTATTTGCCCAGCTAATAGAAACCGGTTTGATATTTGACCAAACTTCTTACAGTTGGATTCGACATTACAATTGAACCTTGTTTGACAACATTTGCAAAATATCTTTTTACAATAATAATATTAATTCATAACAAACTGTAAAAGTTCTGAAAAGGCATCTAGACATTTGTTATCAACAACCAATCAGTATGCTATGGCTAGCACTGTGCTTTTGTTTTACAGGAAGCACTTGAACATACAGTTTTCCTGATTACACTTTAGATCAATGTTGTACATTTATTCTTTATGTTTTGAGCCGTGTATATCCAGAAATCACCAACTTCAGCTTTCTTAAAAGTGGATTGTTTCCGTTTTACTTAAACAACCACAGTGCTATATGGAGAAATGCAGTGTTTTGTTATTAGCCTGCTTATGCGTTATAAGATTCATTTCAGCTTGAACATCAAGCTGAATCTGTAAACCTGAGCCGATCCTCCATCAGGCGCTAAATCTAATGCAGGGTGGCAGAAGTAAGAGTCTGTAATAAACCTGCAGTGAGTCATTACACTGATGTGACTCACGCGCCTTCACTGCCAAACTCTTTCTGTTCACATCTTGGCTTCCGTAAGATCTCTGCGTCCCTGTTTGGAAGCCAGTGGGTCGCTTTAAGTTGGTTTTTGGTACAAATCCAGCTATTTAATTGAAGCGTTGTAATCAAATATATTCCATAGCAGTCAGCCATGCCACACAACAACTACTGTATGTTGCGGTGAGTTAGTTTTCTGTCTGACATCAATCTGTTTGATACAGAGCATCAATCTAAGAATAACATTCGTGTGTTTCTTGTGATACGTTTGTGTTTGGATGCACATAATCCAAACTAAGAGGCGTTTTGCGTGAGTGGAAATGGGTGCTTTTGTCTCCTTTTAGAGCACTAGTGAGGGGGAGATATCTCAGCTGAGCTTTATTTTAGATGTTTTCTTGTTTAAATTACAGAACAAAGATGTTAAGAAAGTCTTGACTTGGGAAACTTATTTATATATCATCAGATATATTTTTATTCCATCAGTAAAATGAAATAGGACTGTATACTGTACTTTTAAGGGCTGTTGATAAACAAATTTCGCGCACACATGACTAGCTAAGGCTGGAATCACATTTCCTAATCAATCCAGTCTCGTCCAATCATAACCATAAGCTTTCCCCTTAAATTAGCTCGCTACCTTCCTTTCCTTATCTTGTTACGCATCCCTCCTCCACCCCTTTCTCCACCTCGTTCCATGTTTTCCTACCGAGGGGCAAGTGGAGTTGGAGCCAGACACCAAGCTCAGCCCTCGCTAACGTTCAAACAACTAGGGCTCGGTGTTGGCCGACCTCCTGGCTCGCCCCCTGGACAGCACGGCAAACATGCTTAATTGCTTATCATAAGGAAGCACGAACTTGTGAAATAAAACAAACATTGTTGTAACGTCAGATCATACTGTAGTTCTCAGAGTGACGCAGACTGATTTTTTTTTAACAAATAATTTAAGTGAATGATTCAGTGACTTACTAGAATGAATCTGTGTGTTTGATAATTCAGTCAAAACAACATTCACTTGTTACCAACTACTGGAGTTTTACCATATTTACTACAACTTGAGGCTTTTCTTTCTTTAAAATGAGGCGTCCTTGTTCCTTTTTTTGTTTTTGTTTAAATTAATTCTCCAGAAGTGCTACTTATTTACGAGAGGTGGACTTCGTAAATCTAGCAAGGCAGTATTTTATTGATGGGTTGTGGCACACTTGTCTCAGTGTTTACAGACTGAGCTGGATTAGTATTGTATATTTAAGTGGAAGGCTGCAAGCTAACTGTCAGATTACTTGGGCACTTCACACTGTCAGGACATTAGTGTGGAAAGCTCTGTTTGGGGAGACACCTGCAGCCCAAGCTCATCAATTAGATTCAGCAGGGGACTTACAGTCAATCTATTATGCATTGATCTAGAGCAGGAATGCTGGCATGACTCCAGTCTGTTAAACTGCAGCCCTTCTTCTGCAGGATCTGCAGTGGACAGAGACAGGTTGGGATAGACATTAAGGTGAATATATATATATATATATATATATATTGCTTATTTTAAATAGCACGTCATGCCTTCTCCAACTCACACATAACAAACAGAGCTCTTACTGGTCTATAAAAGACATGTTTCATCAGGTAAATATAGGCTACTTTCAAAAAAAGGTCCAACATGTTTGGAATACCTTTAACTTGAGGTGTTTAAATTTTGGTCTTGCACTTCTTGAATTTCTGTTTTTACACCAGCTAAATATCCTCTGGCTGAGCCTGCTACAGTAGCCATGCTCCCTAACTATTGGTGAAAAGGTAGGGTGGCTATATGCGCCGTTCATATGGGACACGTCCTGGCTAGGATTTAATATTGCTTAAAACATTCAAAAAAGTTTGACCCATTACAATCCAGTATTGTACATAATCGGCCAATCGTGGGGCTTCGTGTGAGAAGGTGAAATCTACAGGGAACAATCAAAAGGATGCAAATATGCGTACATGTTTGTTTGTTTGTTTGACTTGAAGTGTTGCTGCGCACCGATCAAAGGAGACACCAAACAGACTCGAGCGATTCGAAAGCATAAGAAGCCGTCTACTCTCTATAGCTCTCATGAATGTCACACAATGATCGACCGGCACAATGCAAACCTGGATATTTTAGACAATATAGTAGTCCTGGCAAGAATGCGTCCTGTAGAAATGGCCCGTATGGTCACCCTATGGAAAGAGTGGAAAAATATTTCTAGAAAAAAATGTAAGTTTGAAAAGATTAATTTATGTTTTTTTGAAAGAATAATTTGACTGAATGAACAATAAAAATCTGGACATGGTGTAGTGATTAATCTTAAAGAAAGAATCACTAAATATCTGTGGTAAACAGATTCAAAAGAATGAATTAATCATACTAGGATGAATCCTATTCTCACAGTCACCGACTACAATTCTGTCAGGACCATTATCGTCAATATAACATAGATTAGCATAATTTTTAAGTTGGGGGAATTGTTCTGTTCTGGGCAAACACCCCCTGTCCATCCATGCAGCCTACAACATGATTCAGTGGGCTGACTCAATGATATATTCACTGCCAAGACAAGAGGAGGAGCTGGGGATGGAGGTGGATGATTAGTTCCTGAGCAAAGTGATAGCTGCTGAATAATGACCGACGTGACCTTATGAAGGAAATTAAGATTGGTGTCATGATCCTGTAGGTAGACGTGGATTGAGTGTCGGCTGATGCAAGCTTGGCTAACGTGAAATGCCTGAACTATCTTTACACTCCGTTAAATTTATTGCATGATTATACTGTTGGTAAATAAATGGGTGAACAAACTATTAAACAAAGTAATTCATGTTTATTATTATTATTATTAATCAGTCGATTGAATAATAGAATAACTCAATTATAATATGTGGCAAACTACTGGTGTAAGGATGCAATGTCCAGAAAGAGTCACTGAATAACAAACAAGTCAGTAAACAAGTATTTTTGATAAACTGAAGAGATTCAGTGAATCAAAGATCCACACTACTGCCCACTTAGATGCCTCTGATGCTCAATACTACAGTACATAGCCCCACACACACACACACACACACACAGTAGGCAACTGGCAGGGTTATGCTTCTCTCTGTCATGTCTGTGAGCCGTGAGCAGGGTCACAACAGAGTGTGACATCCCAGGCATCTGTTCTTCTAGCTGGACACTACAGGGCTGACTGACCTGCTGCACCAACACACACACACACAGTCTACACAGGCCACTTGTTTTCATAGACTTCTTTTGACAGAAACACACACACATGTTGTGTATTTGCCAGCCAATCCACATGCTCAATATGTCAAGTAAATATTACAATGAACTTGACATCTTGCATACAGATATATGTGGTCAGACCGTGATCAGAGTGTTTGTGTTTAAGTGAGTGTATCTTCAAGCCATGTCTTGCTGTATATTGCTGAATAATGTTTTTCTTTATTTGCAAATGGAGAGATTGTCTTCGTAACAAACTTTGAGCAGCACTGCTGCAGACCCTATACAGTGAGTTTGGAAACATATGGGTGGTGTCAGCATAAATAAATGGTAATTTAAGGGCCTTTATTATGCTACAGCAAAGCATCTGCTGCTCTTAGCTCTTAGTGACTGGAATGCAGAAGTTTACACCAAATTACAAACATATGCAAATTAGCACTTGCATTTTTGATGTATAATGGGGGAAAAAAGAAGCTAACTAAGAACTAAGAACATGTGACATATTGATTCTGAAAAATATATACACTTTAAATAAAATAATTACTAAATTACTTTAAATAAAATAAGTCTCTGAAACTCACCGAGGGTGTTTTATTTAAACATTTATTTTGAAACATAAACAAATCATTAAATCTCTAATTCTTTCAACAGGCCTTAACTTGCATGTAACATGGTAAAGTCCTTCAAGGACATGTTACGCATCCAGGGAAATCCTCTAAAAACTGAGTCGTTCCCAGAATCCATGGGATGCTGCACTGCAGAGCTGTACCGCCGTCACCCAGATGGCAACACATTCATATTTCATCTCAAAATGTTTGAAGTCATGCACCGATATCCCAGACACGCTCATGATGCCATTACAAAATAACATGGACCTGCTCTGTAGCGCGTGTGTGAGAGAGGAGACTGTGGTCTTTCATGCTGCTTGAGCTCAGTGCAGTGCTGGCACGACAAAGAACTGCCAGTTATCAGCAAAAGAGATCTGCACTGCAGAGACAAACAGGAGGGAAGAAAGCTACCAAAGACTACGTATAGAGCTCACAGATGCATTCAAAAAGAAGTAGAAATAGGCGAAGACAAAATCTCTGATTTCAAAATGACACAATTTTACAAATTACTTTGAGTTTAGTAGCACACATGGGCACATTATCATGCTAGAAAAGGGAATGATTAGGGGTCTGTTCATAATAGGCTCATATTTTGTGGCAGTCATAAAGCCGTACCAAGCATTCATCTGACCTAATACTTCCACAAGACAGCTGCAGCATCACTACTATTATGCTGTTTTTGTTTTTTATTTTTATATTTTTAAAAAAATATTTATTTTTTTCATTTGGTTTTAATGGAAGCTTGTTTCTGCCACACAAAAAATAAAATGTTAATTAAGTTTTTGTTTTATTTTCAGTTGTGAGTTTATATCTCACAATTCTTACTTGTTTGTGTAATTCTGAGAGACGGAGACTCGAGATATAAATAAAGAATTAAAAGATGTAAACTTAGAGATTGTGAGAAAATCCTCTTTTAATACAATCAACTGCAAGAGAAAGTCGGGGTAAAAACTAAATTGTGAGACTTAGAATGCTATTTCTATAAAGACAGCTCTCTTAGAGTTTAGCATAATATACACGGCAATGTTAACTTGTTCAGTCATGGCAGGATAGATCTGCGTGCTGCTACAGCAGAGCAAGTACTGAGACTTACTACTGCTGCCAATACTGTACTGTACATCCACAGACATGCTGCTGTAAGAATGGAAGAAATACTGAGATATGAAAAGAAACCTGCTGATGTGAATAATGATGTGATTATATCAGATTATTTGAGATTTGGAACCTTTTTCGACCTGTCTCTTTTAGAGGTTCGACAGAACTCTTTTGGTGTTAACTCGCATAAGTCAGCATTGTAAGACATGAACTAGCAATTGCAAGAGAAAAGTCAGTTGTAAGATCAAAAGTTGCAATGAACTTTTTCTATTTTTTTTATTTTAATTTTATTATTTTTTCAGTTTTAGAAGATTAGAGCAAAAGTATAATAATATTTCCTTGGCAACTAGCTAAAACAAAAAAATATATATTTTTTTAAAACATTTGATTTTAACATTTATTTTTAATGGTTTTACATCCATATAACAACAATGAAAAAGTTCCATAGAGTCTTTATGGAACCTATCATGGATCATCCAGCATTTTTTTGACACGCCATTGTGAGCTGAAGGCATATTTTGGCTAACGCAGGAAATAGAGTGAAAGATAACTCATTAAATCTTAATAATTTTCCATTGCTTATGGGTTCAGATTGTGTGCTCATTATACCAGCACCTACCAAATGGCATTCCCTGATGCTTACTGTGTCACAGTTTTTGCTGAGTCTGTGTCGCAGAGGTTCTGATTAAAATCTGTCACGTCTTTGAGGGTGAACTTTTGTGGCATTTTGAGACTTTGAGCTCTGACCGCTACCCTCATTGCCGATGCACTTCGTCTGAGCTCCGCTTGACATGACGATTTATTTTAAAACGCTTTTTGTGAGAAACACTCACTGGCCTGATTCTGCATCAAGCCTCTGGCGCAGACAGATTTTAATCTTGTCAAAAAGAAGAACGGTTACTTGAAGCTATGATGCCTTCAAAATAGCCTCTTCGGAAGTGTTCAGGCAAAAAGACACAAATGGTGATGCTAGTTTTGACTAAGGGTCTCTATATGAGAGTTTTCAAACTTTTTGATACCAAGGACCTCAAAAAATTGGTGATTCTATGTCAAGAACTTAAAGATCCATTTGAGAAAAATATTAAGTGACACTATAAAGATCAATAAGGTGGATAGAAATTATGCAAATGTAATAATTCTATTGTATTTGTACACTTTTGAAAGCATTTTCTCTGTTTCTCAAACTGTCTATATAAAATTTTCCACAGGCCTTCCACTGCCTTCTTGCAGTCCACTGGATGATCTCATTCTGATGAAAAAAATGGTCATTCACTTAACTTAGTCTTTTAGAAATTAATTTGAAAGGTTTCCGTTGGAACCTTTTAATCATTTTGAATCACTATGAAGGTCAAAGTTTTAGTCATTAGCATTAAGTGACATTCTGATTCAGACTGATTCTGAAGATGAAGACAAGGACCTTCTCTTACTGATAATTACACTGGATATTCTTGCACACACTGCATGGACATTTTCTCTGGTGGGGAGCACTTGATAATATGATAAAATAGTCACATATCTTTGTTGCAGTCAAATTACATGCAGCACTGTTTTAATGGTGTGCTGATGACAGAGTTAATGAATATAGATCTGGTTTTTGGTTGTTTCTTTGTTGTAGGAGTTGATTGGTCTTGCTTGCTAGAGCTTGATGATCTGGCCAATGTCTGGAAGAATGGTCAGCAACACAAGAAAAAGCCTTATAGTTTTATGGGGTCAGAATCTGAAGGTGACACTGAGATCAGTTGAATGTGTATCCCCTAAACCATGCCTTTCAGAGTGTGGTATGCATTACACCTTTAATGTTATTAATAATGAAAATATATACAGTGAATGTATACCTGTTTAATTCTTAGACTAATATAAAAATAATACTTTTTTATTATTAAATATTTTACATTATGTATGTTTTTGTTTATCTCTGTTCCAGAGTGTAAATGTATAACTATTATTATAAATGATAAAAATAATAATTAATGTCACTATGTTTTTTTTATTTTATTTTATTTTGCCTTCCATGTTGATAATTTCTCATTATTAGAATAAATAATAATAATAGGTATTATTATTATTGACATTTATCTAATTATTATTATTTTTATTGTAAAATATTTAATAATTAAATAATAATTAATTAATATAAAAATTATTAATATGATTTATTTTCACCTTTATCTATTTAACTATTTATCTATTAATTTATTCTCTTTTCTTTCACTTTCCCCCAAAGCAAATTTCTTTATGATATCTGCTGAGCTTGTGAATCGAGTACCGTACATATTTGTGAGCATGTGTCTCCAGAGATTTCCATCTGCATTATACTGATTATCAGTCTCCATGGTTACTACACACATTCACTGCTTTCAGATAATTACCCACATGTTAAATACCCAGTGGTAGTGGCAGTTCATTATGAAGGGACAGGGAAGCGGTGCGTAGGTTTGAAAACATATACAGTGCTGCCAGAGTGCAGTGACAGCTAGCTTTTGTGTTCAAGGGCAGCTTCACACAACTGTGCACACACTTTTGAACAGTTTGCATTTCATGGGTCATTTAGGTTTGAGATTGAGTCCCTTGAATAGTCTGACATGGAAAATTCTTCTCATGGAAGTTTTGGTTCTTTGGGTTTCCCATAAAGATTCAGTGCTCTCACAAACAAACAAATAAATAAATAAAAATGTGCTATTATGCATATTATTTGGCATTGAACTTAAATGCAAGGTTGAGCAAAACTATCTTCAGGAGAGGGAAAATGCATTTACTGTGGTGTATGTGTGTGTGTAAATAGAGAATAGTGTACGCTATAGTGTCGGTTTACACATATAACCTCATGTGGGTGGTGTTATTTGACTGCAGGTTATTTGATTCCTTCTGTATGGAAACTGTAACGTCTGTCAACAGAAACAGATCTATCGATGAACAGACTGTTAGTGTTGAGCTTTGGACATTGAAGGCTTCTTTTGGCACATCCCTGTAGTTTGCTTGAGTGGACTGATAAACTCAGAAGCTCAGAAACAGAGAACCCTTCATAACACCAGCAAATTATTGAGATGGTTCATAAGAGTCTCTTAAAGTTTGGATCCTAATACAGAGCAATATGATTATGATCAATCACCTAAACTACATAAAGTAATGTTTTAATAAAATTAGGATGGCTGTAAACACTAGTTTATGTGTTGTTTCTTGATAGATGTATTGTGTTGTGATAGCCGCTGTCTTACAGTCCTCACTCAGGATCTGTCTGTCTGAAATGTCTCTAGGCTCTTGAGTGTCTCGAGAGAAAATCATCTTTCAGTTTGAATCGCTTGCTAGAAAGATTAGTATTCAGGCTAGTTTGTGATATTATTAGGCCTGTGCATGAATACGATCAAGCTTCTGTTTGAAATGGTACCGGCTTTCAGCTATGCCGTGTATCTGTAAAAGCCTAGAAAAGTATTGACACCAGTACATTAATAGATATTATATAATATTCAATGAAATAGGTGTTAGGAAAGATTGCTATTTCAAGTAAATCCAAAATTCTGTCATTAAAACTCTAGGTGGCGCAATCTGATAAGTAACTCAATCTGACATAATGACATCACACGGCACAGCTGACCAGGTCTTTTTATATCTCCAGCCAATGAGCTCGCTTTTCAGCATTCAAATACTTGGCTCGTGCTTGCTGTAGCAGTTGCTGTATGTTTCAGAAACCCTCCACCTTCCCCAGCTCCACCCGTGTAGATCTGCTAATTGGTGATTCATGTATGCCATATATAAGGGTCATTTTTTATGCTATAGCCTGTGCGCAGCAGCAGTATTTCTTAAATGCTCAGAGCAGCATGCTGTGAATGTATTGGCAGTAGTTTCGGTAGCAGATCTCTTCTTCTAAGATCCAAACTTACTGATGATGGAAATGCCTTTCTTTTAAGCTTTTTAAAAAGTATCAGGATTTACCTCAAACCTATTAAGTGGCACTTTTTTAACATTGATTGTAGGAAAGAACATTATTTTGTGATACAGTATTAAAGCACTAGGTCATACCCTAATCTTAGTAATGTATGGTATTGTCAGTGTGTATTTGAGTGTTTACTTTCTTGTAAAAAAAAAAAGAAGGAAAATCATTAATACTTTATGTACTGTATGTTATTAGAGTCTTCAGATGCTTCATTGCGCCTTGTTCTTTTATGGATAAACAGATCGAATCCTCCACCAGATGCAGGCAGGGTAATTACTCCACTCGTTTATTCTGCGTGTGAATAGATGAAGGGCTATTAGAAGCCATTAAGAGCGTTTATAAATGGATGGCAGGCTTGAGATGTGCTTATCTGATCTAAACAATAGCACTATAGTTCTTCAGAGAGACTGCAGACAGATTCTATTCAGAGTTTCTGTATCATAAAATATTCTTGGTTTTTCAAGAATTCCCTCTTGACACTTTAAAAGAGTTAGTATGCTGAATGACCAAACCATGCTATTGATTTCCTCTTGGATGTTTCAGGAAACACTTGTGAGGGGCATTGTTTGGAAGTCAACGGATTAGACATCTATCTTGTCGTTTGAGGGAATTTGCAAATTACAGAAAAACTCATGTTACTCTGGAACAAGACAATGCTTTTAAAGACAGAAATTTTAAACTTGTTTAAAGTTTGAGGCAAGTACAATACAGTGTTTTTTGGTAAAAAAAAATAAAAAAAATAAATATATATATATACAGTATATACAGTATATATATATACAGTATATACATGTGTGTGTGTGTGTACTGTATATAAATATCATCTATATATCATAAATATAAATAAAAATCCACACCTTTTTAGTCATCTTTTAAAGGCTTCTCTAAGATTAACTAACTGTCACATGCAAAAAAAATAATAATTTATATTTAATATCATATTTACAACAAATGTACCTGCAGTTGTACATACTGCACCCAAATTTGTACTGTATCACTGAAAATTTTCACTGTCTGTCAGATTTCATAATCTTCTGTTTTACAGCAGTTAAGAGGAGTATTTTTACTGTGTCATGTGATTTGATTGCCTCTGTTTACAGTTTGCTCAAAACCATAATAAAATACAAATAAAACAGCTCATTAATCAGCAACTGATGTCATTTTGTTTGCTTGTAGGGGAGGACCGGCCGAGGGAAAACATCGTGGGCACTGCTGATGGACAGGCGATGGTGGGCGGAGCAGGAGCAGAATCAGGGGCGGGGAGGCAGAAATTAAACTGCTGTGTGCGAGTGACAGCCATACAAGTGCGAAAAGCAATATGGGGTGTGGCCATGGTGATGTGCGTGTGCTCGTCATGGGCAGGCTCCACCCAGCTGGCCAAACTGACCTTCAAGCAGTACGATGCACCTTTCACTCTCACATGGTTCGCCACCACGTGGAACTGCCTCTTCTTTCCTCTGTACTACATCGGACATCTGTGCAAGAGTCCTGAGAGACAGACACCAAAACAGAGGTTTAGGTAAGAATCTGGTCCCGTGAGCTTTGGTTGATCTACTGTAGTAGTGCACTCTGGGATTGCCTTCTTGGTGAAGAATATGCAGCTTATGAGGTTCTGGAGTGGAGCGAAGTGTTAAAATGTACTGCTGAAATATCCAACTCCGACATCTGATGAATCTGTTTAGTGAAATCCCTTTCTCTTGAGGGAGACACTGAGGAAATTCCATGCTGTAATGCATGGACAGTTTGTCCTTTCCGGGTTTATCCTTGAAACCTCTATGAGCTGAATACTAAACAGGCTCATTGCTTATTTAAACCGAGTCTTTGATGAAAAATATCTTTCCGCTCTGTTTAAAAAGTCCAAAGTAAAGAGTTTTGGGAAGTAAAACAGTAGATTTCGGGGAAAGTGCTTCTTTTTATTTAATCACTTAGCAAATGCTTTTGTGTAAAATGTGGAAAAGCCCAAGCAATCTATCATACAGGAGAAAACAATATTAGCAGCACTGCAGTACCGGATTTGAAGAGTAAACACCAGATTTTTTGTCACACAAAGTGCCTTTTTTTACATAGATAGTTTTTTATAGCCAACTCAATTAATCAAAAAAAGCAAAATGTTATTAAAATATTAAAAGCAGATGATTTTGTTGACATGTAGCCCAGAGACCAATTTAACATTTTAGAGTATATGTGCGAAAAGGTTGTAATAAAGGCCATGACATACCCATAATCACGCTTTCTTTCTCTCTATTAGCCAATATGCCTTTAAATAGACGTAAATATATCACACATGTACTGTATAAATCACACACAGTATATCAGGGTTCCTCAACTCTAACCTTGGAGGTCCGATGCACTGCAGAGTTTAGCTCCAACCCTGATAAAACTCTCCTACCTGTGTTTTCTAATGATCCTTAA
>JAUCNO010001215.1:468821-479282 GCA_032353835.1 Enteromius viviparus
TTCATTAATTATTTTTAATAATATTTAATTTTATTAATATATTATTTAATATTATTTAATAAAATAAAATAAAAAACTAATAAATAAGTCATATTTCAACTACTTATTTATGATTTTATTTATTACACTAAATAACACAAACTAATATTCAAACTAAATTGAAATACTATTTTATTTATTATTTTATTTAATACACAGAAAAGAAAGATAAATGGTTAAATATTTAAACAACACACACACACTTTTAAACGATGGAAGTGTTTCTCTAAGAGCTGAAAAGGGGAGGACATGGTGAGAATTAACATAAAACAATGAAAATATTCAATTTAATAATATCAAAAACAACTTCCTATTTTGTTATTAAACCATTGGGTCTATCAATCAAACCAGACTGGTGCAATCTCTTTTACCTAAAAACCTTGAAACTCCCCAGATTTTATCAGTTAAAGAACAATATGAATACGAGTACGAATTTAATGAATTGCGAGGCCATTAAAACAATTACTCCAGTTCATAAATAATTCAAGCATGCCGGTGGTCCCCGAATTCAGGTTTGCTGGCCAAAAATCACTCATGTCATTTTGGTTTCTAGTTGAATATTGGATTACAAGGAGAGCAAGCAAGCTCTAAGGGAGGCAGTGTGGTTAGAAAGTACATCTCCATAACAACAAAACCAGCCCAGGTAATTGCATTTTGGACGTGTTGTGCATGGGCTAGTATTGAGGATCTAGAAACGCTGGTTCACTCTGACAGAAAGGCCTCATGCGATTAATCCACTTCACTCAATCCATGAAACACGATTGAGACTGGCAATTTTCATCGCTGGGTACAAACTCTTTCAAGAGACATGCTCGAAAGCGATCCACAAAAAGGGTGCTTGTGTAGGTCACTGCAATTAACCTTTGAGTGACATTCTGTGAGCTTAATAGCACCTTACCTTGCAAATAGCAGCTTTTTATACTCACTTTGTCTTTTGGGGTTAAAAGGTGACCATGTTCACGGTCAACTCTCTTTCTGTTTCAAACAGACAGAATTGACACCACTAATTTGTCTATTAAAATATCTGGCGAGCGTGACAACGCTTTGAAATTGGACTTATTGATATTATTAAGCTTTAGGATTTATGCAGCTCATGTTTAACATAATTAGGTCAAAATACATAGTTTGAACAATTGTTAAAAACTGGATGACACACACATTACACATGAAAATTCAAGGTAAGCATGAAAATGATCATTTATTTAAAAAAAATAAAATATAAAATCTAATATAATGTAAAATAATATAATAATGACAAAAGTTATATAAAATAATGTATAACTGCCAGAGAAGCCATCAGACAATTACTTTGAAATAAAATACTTACTTGCAAAAAAAAAAAAAAAAAAAATGATATGATATGATATGATATGATATGATATATATAAATATAAATACAGCCCCTTTAGCATACAGGAGCAGCACACAAGATGCAGTACAAGCCAAGCAACTGAATATAGTAAGAAATACTATCAGGCAATTTAAATATAGACATTTTAGTAAGTAAATAAGTTTTGCATGCAGTCTATAAATACTGTATAGGATTTTATTTTCCCCTTTTCAATTCACAGTTCTGCAGTAAATCACGACTGTGCTTTAATACATATGCATGATGCTCCCATCCTCCCTGTCCCCATAACTTTGAATTTCTTTTCTTCAAAAGAAAAAAAAAAACACACCACTAAGAATGGGGTGTCGTTGACAAATTACATTGCCAACATAGAGCTTGAAATGTCCGTTTGATACCGAGCTTGTTTGTCTATGATATTCAAATGTTTCTCTTTAAGGAAGCAATAACAGAACAGAACCAGCGGGAGACTCAGAATATCACCAGCCGTAAAATGCATGTGCTTCGTTTATCTGTAATGCGTTTTCAGCTTCCAACATTCATGAATTCCCACGTAGCAGAAATGTGGGTCAGATTCTTCTCTCAATGCTGGATACCAGCCTTCTGGCTTAAGCGTAACATCAGAAACATGGGACGTAGATGCTCATGAGCTTTTGTTACGAGTTTGATATAAATGTGGCAAATGCACACAATAGGCTTATGTAACCAAACTTTCATCTACGTAAAGAAGCCATGTACTAATAAACCAAGTGTGCGGCTTTTAGTTCATGCCATACTACTGAAAGACGTCAAAAACGTGGATACGCAAAAACCAAAAGTTAAATAAAATGGACTTTACAGGGACCGAAACAACTGTTTATCCAATAAACTGCTTTCTAGAATGAGACAGTCGCTCCCCATTACATCTGAAACTGGCTAGCATTAGCAAATGCTACTAAAACAAAAGCTACTGAATATAGTATGTAACAGAAGATGTGTGATAGAAAAGCCATTTGTCATTGATTGTATGGGGGTCATAAAAAAGTAAAAATGAGCTTGGACCGAAATTCATTATAATCTGTTTACAAAACTTAACGCCCACTTAATCTTGTGTTAAATGAGTTTAGGCCTCCGAGTATATGACTGGTAAATGATAGACTAATTATAAGAACATCAAACTTTCACTAAATCATCATTTTCATTGCCTTTTAATCACAGTAAACTTTCAGAAAAGCCTTAAAACCAGATTGAGTACTAAAATGGACAACAAATTAAATGCCCAGTCTTGTTTTGACGGTGAACATTAATTAATGAACAGCAAAGCAACAGCTACAAGACAAAAATGCAAGAATAATTGATTTTAAATGACAAGAACCAACTAAATAAAACTCCACAAGATCACATGTAATGCAAGTTTTGCTTTTTACTCAGTATCTGTGAGATCTGAGGCAAATTAGGTTTGTCCACACCAAGCGGCTCATTGCATCCACAGACAAATATGCAAGAATATTTGACTTTAAATGAGAAAAAGGAATCAAAATAAGTGCCTCACATAATCGAAATACTCCTAAAAGTTTACCAAGTGGACCTAAATGATTTGTTCACTGCAGCCTTTACAGTTTCTTCGTCCATTTAAATGCTTCCTAGAATGAGAATGTCCCTTTTGCCTAATAGCATCACTTACACGGGCAACAAATTAAGTGTGTCCAGACAGTTCTGACACCAAGTGCTGATTAACAACCGCCCTACCATGACAAGACAAAAGTCAGAAGATAGATGCGCAAAAATGTTCATTTTAAAATAGCACAATGCAAGACAAAATTCCCTGTGATGACCTATTGACTTTAAACTACTGCAAATGGAGATTTGACTCTCCGACAAGTGTTAAACCCGATCCTAGAATATCCCATGGGATTGTCCACTTATTCCACGGTAGCTGAGTAGCATTCCAGCCGTGACAATTTGAGAACCTGAGCATGAACATCTATAGCGAGCCACAAGGAAAGAAAACAATAGCCTTAAGTGTCATGAAATGCTGAATTAGCCAATTATCTAGCCTGTCTACTGGAACAATACTTGAGATTCCGGTAGCCCAAACAACGATTTGATCAAACCCAGAGGCAACTGCGAAACAATGAAATCACTTTCACCTTCAGCAGACCTCTATTAAAATGTTCGTAGCACTGATACCATGTCTTGGAAATGCATCATAAATTCAGTACGTGCTAATAACAAAATGTCACGTTCCAAAAGTTACCTGTATTAGATTGAGAAAATACTGCATCATATTTGAGGTGAACAAATTAATGCCAGACGCATTTAGTTTGACACTGAATAGTCATTTTCAGTAAAAGGGTGAAATCTGAAGCAGAAGAAGGCACAAAATGCAACAACACAATCAATTTCGTATGCATATACTACAATTCCAGTTGCAACACGCCCTACAGTAATGCATCTGATGTGCAGTATAATTTAAAGGATCAATACAACAACCCTAGTCCCATTTCCTACCGGATTTCTAAAACAACTATTTTGGCAGCTGTATCAATTATGTAGAAAGTTAAGCAAAATTCATTAGAAGTTGGTCCTATAGTACAATTTATTGGCAGTTTGTTCTCAAAAAGTTTCTACCCCAAATTAAGCAAGTGTTACTTGTCAAGAAACGTCTCTATTCCAAAACACAACAAACTAATTAGGCAAATGACCTTAAAGACCATTTGTCCTCAACAAACATATCATCAGCTGTTCATTTGTACGGATTCCAATCATTCTTGCAGTGGCTTGAATCTTAACGAAACACAAGGGAGAGAACATGGCTATTTACTGCTAGGATACTTCACACTTATCAGAGAAGCCAAAAAATAACTTTAAAGTATATTTGGATAATAAAAAACAAATTGTATAGGTGAATATTATCGTTAATAAAAGAACCATGAAAAGAAAACTGCCATCAAGCTATATTAGAAACCTGTACTGAAAATCAGACTATACATTAATTCTCATGAACTCATGTATTTTAAAAGAAAAATCTATTAAATGTCACTGAATAAAGAGCTAAGCAATTTTGTGTTATAAAAAAAAAATCAATGTGGGATTTTGATTAAACCCATTCCTTACCATTTCTCCTTTATCTTTCTTTTGTCCAGAATGTCCTGCCAAACCCGGAAGCCCTTGATCCCCCTTTCAAATACACATAAGTCACATTATGCAATGGTAATATGCTAAATCGGCTGGCTGTATCAGGTCTAAAACGCTGTGATCAAAATTCAAAGAGGAGTCCTAGCCTGAACTCTGGCTCTTTGTACTTCAGAAGAGATTAGCTGAACATCACCCGCTGATGAAGTGCATGTCTGTGCCCAAACACCCCCTTATTTGCGCTAAATTGCTTCTAATAAGCTTTTATTTCTGCCTCTGGCTGTCATCCAGGTATACGGACTGGCATAAATGTGCTTTAATTGGCCATTCATTTTGTATGCGGCATTACCTCAGGATCCATTGTGGAGCGCTAACTCGCTCATTTTTAGTATGCTTTCATGGTTTAACTTTACCTTCAAAGAGGGACAGTGGCATCGGTCGCTGGGCAGCTGGGCAGGCATGGAGAGCATTCTGTGGAGGTATCCTGTGACCAGTGGGGCCGCTGTGGGGTTGTGGGTCACTACAGGTTCACACTGGTAAAACACAAAAAAAAAGCACGTGTTAGTCTTAAATTATTCAAACGTAGACCAGAATAATCAATTATCCACTTTGAAATACATGGATTTATGAGGATTTTATACATTCTGCATGCATATATGCATTTTCTTGTCTAATGCGTAATTCTGGCACCTGATAAATCATTTGGTTCAGTAAAGTCACATTAATGTGATCAAAGATGTTGGCAAAAATGTTCAGCATTAGAGCTCGATTTTAATGACTTTAGGAGCAGCACTCTAAGCACAATCATAGTGTTTTAGAGAATCAAACTGAGCAGGATATCTGTTTTTGATCTCTCTTTATTTCTATCCTTTTTTTTCTCTCTCTCTTCTTTATCCCCTCTCTCTTTCTCTCCCTTTCCTTGTTGTCCCTCTCCCCAGCCTCTTTTTACTTTTTTTTCCCTCTCTCTCCCTTCCTCCTTTCCCCCTCTTCTTCTTCTCGTTCTTTCTATCTTCCGGTCCTTTTTGTCACAGTATGACCAAATAAAAATAAAAAAATAATAAAAAAAATAAAAATGTATGTATATATATATATATATATGCATATATATGCATGCATGTATGTATATGTATGTGTATGTATATATATATATCTGAATGATGATAGAATAGCTACACATACACACTTTAATGTGTTATCTGTGCTACTGACAGACCGGGAAGAAAAAAAAAAAGAGAATCAAACTGAAATAAAATTAATTAAAAAGTCTTAAGAACTGAATAAATGCACTACTGTTCAAAGGTCTGTTTTCAGCACGGTGCATATAATAAAGTAATAACTGTAGTTTTGTGAAACATCAATCAGGAATGATGATAATATTTAATATCTGTTATGTAACGTAATTTACTCCTGTGATGGCAAAGATGAATTTTATTCTAATATACTGTACTGATTTATTGATCATGAATCATGTATTACTATTATAAGTGTTGAAAAGATGTTGTCCTGCTTGGTTTTTTATTGTAAACCATGGAACACATTTCGACTAACTACAAATACCTTTACTGTACTTTCTAAAAACAAAAACTGACCTCAAACATAAGAGTCATGAATCTGAATTATTGCTGGTGCCCTTGGCAATCATCTGTGTTGCCTAATTACATGACAGGCCCCACTGGCTACTTGGACCATTCCACTTACATGTGGAAAACACCAAGGAAACATTATCCCAAACGCTGAGAGGGGGGATTAGCACACAACTGTAAAGACCATGTACCAATTACAGCATTGAGCAGGGATGTGGATTTTCTCTAATCCAGTCGTTTAAGACAGAATGTTGCCTTTAATTAATCAGAAATTATCGACCAGAGCAACTCAAGCTAAAAGGATGCCCTCAAGGGCTTTGTTCACATTGGAAACGCTCGGTCCAAGAACAATATGTGGAAATCATCATAGGTCTGTCCCAAAACCTACATCTTTGCCTTTGGGGGCGGAATTTTAAGACCATTCCAAAAGTTATCTTTTTTAAAGCCAAATTCAGTATTGCTTGTATCCTTCTCAGAGAAGGAAATCCCAAAATGCATGGCAATTAGATTTGTGAAAAACAATGGAAAATAGTAGGTTAAACGAGAAAAGGATGATTACAACTAATAATTCAATTTATACCGATAGATTTTCAGTCAATGCCTTGACCCACCAAACTCAAGTCTGCTTCTCAAACAAAACTATCACGTGGCTTCAAAAAACATGGAATATAGACTATTTTTTATTTTTGTGAACCTAACCAATCAAAAATGGACTATTTCACCCAATTTTTGTGCAAAAATAAGTCAGTTCATCCTTTATAAAGCATTGTTCCAACATTAATAGTCATTAGTAAGCAGTTATCTTAGTAAGCTCAGTTATCTTCATAAAGCAATGAGAATATTTTTAATAAAATTATTGTAAAATTATTGTATTGTAAATGTATAATTCTTGTAAATAAAGAATGTGTCACCGTAGGGCCATTTTCGAGGCTGACAGAACAGAGTATGCAATTTGCATCCTGTGTATATTATTGTTTGGCAGTAAATGGAATGCCTCATGGTTATCATTCAAAACATCTTAGATTGTGTTCTGAACACAAGTTTTTTTGGGGTTTGGAACAACATGAGGGTAAGTGACTAATGACGCTATTTTTATTTGGGGTACAGTAACCCTTTAACACTGCTACGAACATCTTACCATAACTCCAGGAGAATCGCAGCATCTGTCCAGATCAGCTATTCTAGCATCACAGAAGATCAGAATCTCCTCAAGTTCAATCTGTAAATTGGTAAATTAACATTTATGGGCATGAACACACATACCTGACAAATCAATCCAACAAATTTGCAGCAAACTTCTCAATTTTTGATCTGCAACAGGATCGGGCATGAAGATACGAAGTGGTTTCCACCATAGTTTAACAATCCTTAAAAGTAAAGCTTTGCATTCATATTCGGATGTATGAGAACCTCCATCCACAACTCACATCCACTGGACGTCCATCCTCCACTCGAGTGGTGATGAATGTGCGTCCGCTCACGTTCATGCCAGACCTTTCGGCGGTCACCTGACGCTCAATTAATTTGCAGTCCAGGTATATGGAGACGGCATTGCTCTCGACAGACACACCTAGCTTGTGAAACTGTCGATCGAAGAGGGCATGCAGGTCTCGGTTCTTGAAAACATACAGGAGGCTGTTTTTCAGAAAACCCTGAGCCAAAAACTCAACTGTTTTTTTAGCTCCATCCACTATTAATGACACCTAAATGAAGGAAAAAAGAAGGGGTGAACATTAGTGGCTCATTAAGACATTTAATGACATGAGCTGACTGAAGTCTGAAGCGACTGCAGTGTGAGGGCCAATTATATAATGCCAGTCTATCATTTTGCCAGTCTTGCAGGAGTTATTGGTTTTAAACATAGTCTGCTTGATCAACGTCATTCTTTGCAGATCTAAATAAAATCTTTTTCACATACCTGTGTATCTCCACCTTTATCAAAGATCTGCACAACAAACCAGCGATCTTTCTTTGTGGTTTTTCTGAGCCGGAACGTGGCAATAATGGAGTACTCATGAGAAAGACCATTTGGGAACACAGATCTTTGAAGAGAGAATAGAAAAAAAGACAACAATAACATTTGCAATTAAACATTACAAAAAATGTAAATAACAAAAATATACAGTATATATGACCATTTACTAATTAAGACTGTCTTTAAGTCACAATAAAATAATTTAAAGTGAAATTACAGTTACAAATTAATGTTTTCATTAATGTCTTCTGTGTCACATTATCCTTTAGAAACCACTCTAATATACTGATTTGCTGTTCAAGAAAGTTTAAACCCATTAATAAAAAAACTGACCAAAAATTTGCTAAACGGTAGAAAGTGACAGTACAGGTGCATCTCAATAAATTTAAATGGAAAAGTTTGTTTGTTTCAATAATTCAACTCAAATTGTGAAAATTCAGTGCACACAGACTGAAGTAGTTTAAGTCTTTGGTTATTTACATTGTGATGATTTAGGCTCACATTTAACAAAACCAGCTAATGTTTAACAATCAGCTAATCAATCAACTTAAAACTTAAATTCAATGCACACAGACAAGTAGTTTAATACACAAGTTTCCCAATTTGAGTTCAATTACTGAAATAAATGGACTTTTCCATGACATTCTAATTTACTGAGATGCACCTGTAAAAATGTATAGATGGACTGCAAACAAAAGTAATTGAATCGGACTTCCTAATGCCACATGAGAGAGCACAAGAAAGCTCTTAAAAAGTGTTTAATTACTGTCCCACTCAACAATAAAGTGGTAATTTCAATTAACAAAAACTTCTATTAAAAGCTTCAATGAGCCAAGTGGATTGACTCCAATGCATTTTTCTCTTTAGTCTTGCCTGTAAGATTTATCAGATGAATTTAACAGAAAACACTGTAAATCTGTTCTTGCAAGAACTGATATTATTCTGTCTCTCTGTGTATTGTTTGAAACCACTGAGATGTTTTCACTCTTCTGAATAAACACTGTAGAGGTTACTTAAAGAAAACTCATGGTACATGAAAGAATGCAAAAAAATATTTAAAGCTTTATTTAGGTTATTAAAATTGTTGAAGAGTAATATTAAATTTTTGAGTGAATCTCATAACACTGTAAATGTTACAGGAAGAATTACTCCCATTTTCCTTTTTCATTTCTTTCACACGCTATTTGGTAATTTACTGGGACTTCATCAAACACAATCAGCAAAACTGACAATAAGACAATCTCATGTATGAATACTTTTTAAAAAAAGGACAGAAGAGAATGGGAGAAAGAGAAAGAGATCAGACTTGCAAGAGACAGGCTAAAAATGAGTTTCTTCTCAAATAGTTCATTCTCTATTCTCTCTAGGCACGTCTGCATAGCGTATCTCCTGCTTTCACAGCCAGAGTGAGGAAAATGCACATTAATTAAAATGATATATACTCTGACTTTACATGCTGGCAAGATCAAATGCTTTTGGAGAAGAGGAAGACACAGGAGAGAGGCTTATTGGAAACTAGTACAATGGAATATTAGTAAAACTGACTGCAAAATGTAATAATCTATTAAAATATCGCACAAGCCATCACTTACTCACCCTCAAGATAAATTGGAACACCAAGTAAGTAGTAAGGAAGCATAAATAAAGTTTCAAAACATCAGCAGATGTAAGAATTTTCAGTGAACAATGTCTTAAACCTCAGGCGGTTTCTAAAAAAAATAAAAAATAAAATAAATAAATCACAGATTAAGAAAATGTGCATTCAATTACAGAATATTCTCAAAGTATCTCCTCTGCACTCCACTAAAGAGAGTAAGTCTTCTTGGAACGGCTTGAGAATTCCTTTACTCAATCTAGCATTTATCTAGATAAAGGATGAGGCAATAATAGGTTCAAAATTAGAGAGAAAATACTTTTTTGGAAAGGCTTCGTAATTCATTTTACGAATGCAACCATAAATTAGACTTGATATGGCCAGCCGGTGGAATGGACTTGTGCCGAGAGAGACCTCATAAGTGAGTGCAGTGTTTCGAAGCCACCAACCTGGGCACCGTGACATCAATTCACTTCATCACTGAGCTGTTAAATAGGGACATCAGAGGCCATATGCCAAATATGATGGGATTCAACACTCTAATTCAGCCTATATTAAAGTAATCTCTGAACACGCAGATTAATAAGCAAACAAATGGTACAACTGCAAAAAATAAATAAATGAACAAATTGTTCGTTAAACAAGTTCGCTCCCCTGTGCATATTATACTATACTCATTTATTGTGTATGTGTGCATAGACACACATTTACATATACAGAAAATAAATTAAGAAATATTTAACTTAAGAATAAAAGGTTGGCTTCCCCGTATATATATATATATATATATATATATATATATATATAT
>JAUCNO010001215.1:479382-491242 GCA_032353835.1 Enteromius viviparus
CCTTGAAAAGATATAATAAAATATTTACAAAAATGTGAGGGGTGTACTCACTTTTGTGAGATACTGTATATACACATCCATACTTACAACCATACATACAAATATTATAATTATGCAGTAAATATTTTAATCACAATAATTCATATTTGTGTTAATAATATTTGTATTATTGCACATCTTTATTTTTAGATTTATTCACATACACACAAGTTATAATTATATAGAAAACATGAATAAAATAATAATATTTATACAATTTATATTTATACACAAATCTGCGATAGATAGGTAGGTGATAATAGGAGCAACAACAAAAATAATTTACATTTATATTTATCTTTATATTTACATTTATATACACACCTGCTCTAGTGTAAATTTCACACATGAACTTTTGTGCACGATTAAGAAAGAACCCTGCACAGTTATTAGTAAATGAGAACCAGTGTGCTGTAAATGTGTTTTTTGGCTTGCTCTCTGTTCTTAGTGCATGTTTCAGCATGATCGCTAATGGAAAGTGCAAGTCGCTGGTGGCGCCCCAACAGTAGCAAACACTGACAGATTGTGCATTTATTGAAGTGGGCAGCTGTGCATGGCGCAAGGTCCTTGAACCTGCTGAGCTGAGAGCTCAGGCCAAAGCGTACACGGGAAGGATTCAAACGTCGCCCCGCTCTGTCTGCCATTAACGCTCAGCCCAATTTCTGAGAGGCGCATCATGGTGCCTGTGCCTCGTGGCGGGGATTTTGATGATCGGGAGTGGGATGGTAAACCCAGATGGACTGCAGCTGAAGCCCCCATCCAAGACATCCCTGGAGATTAACCTCTTAGGTTAAGTAATTAAAGGGAAAATATATATTTGTTCCGATGGCCTGGGGCCAAGTCCTTGGGTAGCATTTCTATTTAATGTAGTGTTCTTTAGAGTGGACAGCCTCTACCTTGAGGTTTGGCTGCAAAGTACAAGGTTAAATGGAGAAGCATCCCTAAAAGTCCCTGGATACATTCGGTATCTTGAGCTTAAAGGCTTTCTATCATCCAGCCAGGAGTCTGTTAGCAATCCACACGTTTGTTTGAAATGTCAAGACTGTTTAAAAACTGAAAGCTTCTCTGAATTTTAACTTGAAGGTTTTTGAACTTTCATCCAAGGATACCAGAAATGCTTTTGAGTCTGAAAGATAATCAGATCCAACTGGTGAGGAGTCACTGAGGTGTCCACTTCTGCACATTTAAATCTACATCTCTGGAAAATTAGACTAGGCGTTCGCTTCTTTGCTCGCTCTCCATCGCCTCTTTTCACGTCCTCTCGAATAAGTAAAGGCCAGAGTCAGTCAGGTGTGTCCTTGGGCAGAGCTCCTGGACTTAAAATTCATATCTGCTATATGTGCACTTATAACTTATACCTGTGTCCTGCACTTACTGCTTATTGCATTGCTGGTTAGACCTAAACTGTATTTCGTTGCCTTGTACCTGTACATGTGTAATGACAATAAAGTTGAATCTAATCTAATCTAATATAAAAGATAAAAGTGAGGTAATTTCCTGAACTGTGAATATGCCTCACATCAGGAGGAGAACATTTTTTTACGCCATCTATCTATCATGTATCGTCTATCTGTCTGTCATCTTTCTTCTTGACACTTATCGTTTTATCATTATAGTTTATATCTAACATTATAGCTGTCTATCTATGAATTTCTTCGAATTTCAGTTTGTTGTAATTTTACTTCTCTACATTCAAGTCTGATTTGCATTTCTGAATCTTCTCTATTGCCTTGGTTCAAATTCCTTGAATTGTAACTGAAAAGGCTTCTTCAGATCATTTCAGATCATTTTTTCTCTTAACCATATTTAGCCTCCTAAAATCTAATTATTCTGCTTTGTGGCTGTATCCTAAATATGTTCCTGCAATACTGATGTGCAAATCCTCTTGAATTGCAACATGTTTTTTTTAGCATTTACTAATTAAATGCAATATTGGGCAAATGCTTCTTAATGTGGCCTTTGAATGCATATTTAAAGGCACAGGTTGCACAGGGAATAACTGTGTGGAGTGCCAGTCTTCAGGGTCTATGCCTTATTCTGTAACGTGTTGCGTGAAGATGATCCTACCTCCCTTTTGTGCTATTTTCACATTCATTCACTATTCCTGGCTTATATGACGCCACCACTTCAAGAAATTGATGCCTTTTTCCCTTGTGTAAAGACAGAGGATGAATCCCATTGAGTCAACCCTACTAAGGGTACAGTGCTTTCTTTTCAGTCAGATGTTAGCCATTCTCTCCTGCAAAGCAGATATATTCAAATGCTGATATTTCTTTCTCTTAGTA
The DNA here is from genome assembly GCA_032353835.1 of Enteromius viviparus. NCBI lineage: Eukaryota > Metazoa > Chordata > Actinopteri > Cypriniformes > Cyprinidae > Enteromius > Enteromius viviparus. The sequence goes on from JAUCNO010001215.1 coordinate 481,707, forward strand.
TTTTTTTCTTTTCTTGCTTTCAAGCACTTCAATTGCAAATATAATGTACTTCTTTATTTTTGACCTAACAAACCTCCGTTTTTAAATAGTTTTTGTTATACGTATCGGGATTACTCGAGTTAAGGACATTGTCTGGAATTGTCTTCCACAATACATTCTACATTTGTGAAGTTCTACCTGCTTTTTAATACCTGCTACCATAATATCAAATCAGTTCAGATACAGAAAATCTTTTGGAGTTTGAAATGTCTTCACAATCTAGTTCTGAATAGCGTGCAACAATGTTTTATGCCCTTAATTGCGAAATCTAGTGTCTTGTCTTTCTAGGAGTTCATGTTGTTTGTTAAAGCTACTATTTTCCTCTTTGAAGGTCAAATCTCTGCTCAATTGTAGAAGCAGAACATTATTTTTACATTCTGTTTGCACTGGTTTGATAGTAATATGTGCTCTGTCACGGTCTCTTCCTGTGAAGATCACTGAACACCAGTCTCTCCAGATGCAGCACTATATTACCATCAGTATTCTTGCAGTGCTCCTGTCAGAGAATGTTTGGCCCCGAGAGGTCAGTGCTTCTAACAGCCCAATACAATTGAAAATTATTGCCTGTGCTGATTTGTAATCCGACAGGCCTCACATAGGCCAAGAGGCTTCGCAGACTGCTAATTTTCAATCTGGTGACAATCAGTTCCAGGTTCTCCACTGAATGAGTAGCCGCCTCCTTCACATAAACCACCTGTGACATCTGGGCATGTTTGGAGTTTAAGTGCGTATCTCCAAATGGATAGAGGAAATTTTTGAACGAACCTGCTTGACCTTGTTTAGCGTTCAGTGTTTGGCCACCTGCCCAGATAAAAGACTTCTTCTGATGAGAATCCATTGCTTCCAACTGTTAAAAGAATATTATGGGTTAACGTATAGAGTAATGCACTAACAATGGGACAGGTGCTAACATTTATTTTAATATCAGTGTTGAGTACATTTTTTTTGTATTGTACATTTGGGACAAGTTTCCAATAATGTACATGTGTTTTATATTAAAAAACCATCAGCTTAGTGTTGTATATTAATAAAATAACCTTTTATATTTGCCAAATATGGATGGAGAAATTGAAGACTTTTAAATCCAGAGTTTTAAAAGGATTACAACGGACTCAAGGTAAAATTTAAAAAAGAAAATCCCGTCTCACTGTATATAGAGCTGAGCTTTAATCAGGGATTCAGCACTTGTTTTAAAAAATTTTTTTATGACATTAATGTCCCGTGCCATCTGCCCTATGGTATGTGGGTCCATGTGCTACTGACGGTTTTACAGGAAATGAAAAGGTAAAACATGCCATTTCACATGAGCACCATATTATAGCGATACTGAAATGTCCTCATGTTGTCCAAATCCTTTGTCAGTTTTTTTCCCCCAGGCCCTTCCTGACATCTCATTTTCATATCCGTGTAATGTGTTTGTGCAGTAGAGTTTGGTGGATGATGCCCTTGCGACAGACTTCTTCCTGTATTGGGACGGAGTACTTTACGTATTTTAACGGACGTATTTTAAAACCCTTTCACATACTTCTCCTGTTGATTGATTTCATTTAGCGCTGCAAACATGTTTCGCATTACAATTCCTGAAATGTCTTGTTTAAATATTCAAATGTGCCAACTATTTAATTAAATATGTACCAGTTTGCATACATTTCCAAAAAAATTACCATTGGATAAGGCCACAAAATTCTTGTTTCATTTTATTGACATATTAGAATTAAATGTTTTTATAAATGGGATTTCTTTTTATCACTTAAAAATAAGAAAATAAGATTTCTTATAAAAGGTCAAAATCAGGTACATGGCATATAAACATGTCCTTCTGTTTAAATCAAATCAAAACAAAAAAACACTGAAAACATTTTTTTTTTGGCTCAGTGATGGAAAAAATGGCACATTGTGGGAAAATGTAATTTAATTAATTTACAACCCCAAACGGATGTGTTAGAATAACATTTATTTTAATGTTATATTTAGATGTTTTCATTCCACAAACCTTAGGACACTATAAATAACCCAGAATCTCAAACTTGACCAGTGCATTTTTTTTGCATGTATCCTCAACAATTAATGTTAAAAAAATGAACTTAAATGTGATTAATTTATTTACAGAGAGTCCAGGGATGGGCAGCATAGCTGCAAATGTGATGTTTTGATATTTTTGTCAGCCTTTTGACAATTCGTAGTTTTATTAAATTATGGTTTTAAGGAACTTATGAGTGGCAAGGCAAACAAATAGCTGAATTTGAAAAACTTAAAGTTATAGTTTGACTAACTTTTAAAAACAATTGAAGAAAGTAAATCAGGTGACATGAGAGCGACTAAAGGATGACAGAATTTGGGTGAACTGTCCCTTTACGATCATGTGATATTCAAAGTATTGCCATCGGCAAGAAATTCACAAACAAATAAGCTTTCAATTTAGCAAAGGTACATTGTCAGTGCCTATTGACTTGTTTAGATCCGATTATAAAGGACAGAACAAATTAAATAAACTAAATCTGCCCTAAAGATGCACTTGCAAATAGCAATATGTTAGTTTAACTTGAAGGGATGGGTAACTCAAAACCTTCTTAAACTAATAACCATTAAAATAAGCATACCCAGGAGAAGTCTTAGGTCGGTTTTTTACGAGTCTGAACTGGGTGTCTCGCAGTGGATTCGTTGACCCTCTCATCTCCACACCTGAGCAGTGCTATAAAGAGAGCCAGAACTTAGCATAGGACAGAGGTTGGTCGTTTAATTATTTAGCTCCCTCTTCTCTTTGTCAAGAGGATTAATATGCTCAACTTTTCTCCCCAGTCAGGTGCTTTCCCATTATATCTGGTTAGATTGAAATGGATGATCTGCAGTAATGCAGTGCGGCCTATTCCCTCACCATGTTAATATTCATGTTGTTATGATTAATATTACCCACTGGTTGGGTGCCACAAGCTCACAGACAAGGGATAGAAAGCAGTGCTGCAGTGTGTGCCACTAGCATTGGACGGTTCTGCTTCAGTGCCTGTAGGCAAACAGTTCATTGTTTTTAGCCAGAACGATGATGCCCCGTTGAACAGAATGCAGTCCTGCTTTGTCTTATGTCCATGTTATCCATATTTGATGTGCAGTAATGACTTTATTTAAAAGCAAATGGGGATGAACTGCATAATGGATGCATGAAAAATCTACCTCTAAAAACTGAAATCAATCATTTATATTGTCAAAATGTCAAATGTATTGTCAAATCAGTGTTGGGATGCTTAAGGGAATTTATTAAGGCATTACAACATTTTACTGTTCATTATGAAAAATGGATAAACTAGTGATTTTGAGAATAATTGTTAATGTAAGAGTCTCTTTAGTTGACAATACATGAGATGAATGTAAAAGATAAATATGTATTTTGATAAATTAAATGACTTATTCTGTTACTTTAAACACATTTATAATGTTACTGTTTTTAAAAGATTTGTTCTTTTGACATTTCTATTTATTTCTATTTAAGCCTACTTGACTTGACTTGACTTGATAATCCTGAAAAAAAGTAATACAAAAATGATCACTACATAATTATTAAGCAGCACAACTATTTTCAACGTTGATAAAATCTGAAATGTTTCTTGACTATTAGAATTGTACATGTGGGGCCCTGAAGACTAAAAAGCTTTGCCATCACAGGAATAAATGACATTTTTATGTAAATTAAAATGAAAAAAAAAAGTTATTTTACATTGCAATAATATTGCAGAATAGGGATGTAACGGTGTTGTAAATACCGTCGTACCGCAATGCCAATTTTTGTCAATACTACAGTGGTCGCATGACCTGATAAAACGATAGGTCTTCTGAGAAAAGTTTGTTTAGGCGAATGGAGCGAACGGAAGGTAGCGGGAACTACAATTCCCATGAGCCCAAGCGTGGCCATTATTCTTTGTGGTCTGTTGTCGCTACAGATCAGTGTAGCCAATTTAGAGACTTTGTTGCTATATTTAGCGACTTTTCAGATCCTCTTGGAGACATTTTTCCCTAAAAGTGACTAGCGAAAAATCTAGAGACTTCTTGGACAAATCTCAGCGAGTCTCTGGTAGTGCCACGCTAGCGCTTGTTTTCTTGGCGCGTAAGGTTACACTCCTCTCTCTTGCATGGTTAATCGTTCTCAGAGAAGTTGCCTGTGGTTAGATGAAAGCAGTTACACTTCAACATGAAATATGATGCGCAATTCAAGATGAATGTTTCATGCAACCTTTTTAAAACAATACCAGGAACTAAACCAGTCATAATCTCACGATGAGCTGTAATTGCTGTCACTGAAACCTTGACATTTTACTTTTAACATTTCCTGGCCCTTGTTTCCACAGCATGATGTGTATTTAACCAGTATGCTCTCTGTACTTAAGTGTACTACAGGTGCCCAGAATTAACAAAGATTCACAATGCGGTTTGTGAGGAGGGACAAATTGGATTTCTTTTCTTTTTGTCTACTTCATTTGTATTCATTAAAACCCTTTGGAAATATTGGGAGGAGTTTAGCCTGTAAAAGATGCTGTGAGTAACCTATATACTGCAGTGTCTGCCTTTGTCATGGTTGTCTTATGGGCCTGTCTTCAGAGACATCCATTAGCTGTAGATATCCCCCTCCAGCCTAAAATAGCTTTGTAGCCCCTGTAAGTATCTGCTCCTCACCCCCTTCTCATGAATTCATAATGTCTAGCGGTGTTATCCTAGCGCATATTAGAGGTGCTTCACTTGCTCGCAATCTGTCAAATAAACACAATATGGAGGCATTTACCAACAGTGCAGGGTGGAAAGTGGAGAAATAAAGAGGACTGTTCACTGTTTTATCTGTCTGTCTGGTTGGTTGTTTATCTAGGCCATTAAAAATGGGGAAACAACACTTTTCAAGTAAGTTGGCATGTCTATAACTTAAGAATTATTCAAGATATTGTAATGCCCTTTTTGATAATGGGTCTTAACAAGCTTTGCTTTTGGCTTTTTCATTTTTAAGTCCCTATGTAGTCTGGTTCCAGAGATATTAGGATCTAAATATGGCTCCAGCAGGAGTAAATCATTAAAGTTGTGGGATCTTAACATTACTTCTTCTTCAGACCTTGTACTTGTAAAAAAATAATTATTTATATTTTGCCAAAGTGACCAACATTTGGTTTTTGACCACTGAAAATGTGTATGTTTCAATGATTTACTCCTGAAGCCATACTGAGATCCCAATATCTCTGAAACCTATCCATGTAGAACCTTAAAAATTAGGATACCAAAAGAAAAGTTAGACCCAATATATAAAAGGGCATTAAGATACCTTTAAATCTTCTTAAGTTACAAGCAAACAAAGAATTTTTGAATGGTTACCGTTGGCATGTACAACAAATTAATTAGCACATTTACAAACCTACTAAAAACAGTACAATTTTGGGTCATTTTTAGACCCATGTTATATTGCTCTGAATCTAGAGTGAAAAATGCCATTATGACCCATCTCTGTGAAATAGTGGATTAATCATTAAATATTCATCCACAACATTTAATATACTTTTTACTACAGTATACTAGGGATGTAACGGTATTGTAAATGACATGACTCGAAAAAAAGATAGGTCTTGTGAAAAAAGTTTGCTCAAGTGAATGGAGAGGTAGTGGGAACTACAGTTCCCATCAGCCCAAGCGTGGCCATTATTCTTTGCGGTCTGTTGTCGCTACAGATCAGTGTAGCCAATTTAGCGACTTGTCGCTATATTTAGCAACTTGTCAGACCCCCTTGTTGACATTTTTCCCTAAAAGCGACTAGCGATAAATTTAGAGACTTCTTGGACAAACCTCAGCGAGTCTCTGGTAGTGCGACGCTATCGCGAGTGCTTGTTCTCTCAGCGCACGCACACCCCTCTCTCAGCGTCTGTTCTGTTCAGAGAGAGGCTGAGAGGAGCAGGGCTTTCAGTTAAAATAGATATTTTGTTGCTTCTAACTCTATTTTACATGCAAATAGAGCCAAAATCACAGCATAGCCATTGTCTGATCTTATGTGTACTTGGTTTCATCAGACAATGCTCGATTATAACCAAGGATTTTAATCTAGATTAACATTTTGTAAGGTGGAGCTAGTTCAGTATGCCTTATAATGGCGTGCATTTCAATCACTATTTCATATTCATTCAGTTTTTCTGACAACATAAATCATTAAATACATCAGTGAAAACAGTTATATTGAGAATTAGGGTGCACTGAATAACATTGTGACCACAGAGAAGCAAGATAATATGACGCACTGATGTAATGAATATGCAAATTGACGTATGACGTATTGATATGTTCAGTGTTCATGTAAACTGTTTAATAAACACTTCTTTTTTTTGAGTCTCTTCATTAGTTTAGTTTTTCCTGTAAATGATTCAATAAATACCGTACCGTGCCATTCATACCGAGGTATTACCGTACCGTTTTTACCGTTACATCCCTACAGTATACATATCTATCTTTCTTCAGAAAAATAAATATTAGCAAAATCAAAATGTGAGCTGGGAACCTCTGGCACAAAATGACCATCAGTGATTGTTCTAGCAATTTAACTTTTTATTGTTCTAGTGTTAATTCTAGTATTAATATTGTATTTAGATTGTTCTCTTCCTCTATCATTGTTGTCACTCGTGTCCAAAGCATAATCTCACTCAAAACCCAAGTATATGCTTCAGAAACAGGGAGGCCTGCCTTAAAATACACAGCTAATTAGGCAAACAGACACTCCTGACAGATACAATTAAAACTGTTATTGTATTTCTAATTGCAGCAAATTGATTCCGGGTGCCTTGGATTGGTCCAGAGTTTGATGCATGTGCTTTTCCTTGAGAACACAAACTGTGAGGAATTTTTCCTCAGGATACAGGATGGGTTGAACCTCTTTACACAAGCGTTACAAACATACTCGAAACCATGAGAAATTCTTTAATCACGCAAAACTTTGCCAAAATATAAAAAAAACTGAGAAAAGGTCAATTGGAGCAAGAGCATAGTTTATCTATCTGTATTTGCAGCTTTGATCCACTGAAACTCACGGATAAGAACCCTATGACCGAATTCCTCACAGTAATCCAGAAAAAGTGTAGCAATCAAAAAATTAAGTTTTGAAAAGCACCTAAACAGCTGGCAAAATCAGCCGCGGGGCTCATGAAACAATAACAATAACCGTTTTCATCCCATTATGTTTTTATTTTGAAATGTTGTTGCTGCTCTGCTTTCCTCTTCGGCTGCTGTTATAAAAAAAAACATTTGTGTTTTACCTGACAGAAACGCACTCTGCTGTCCTCTTCAAACATCCATCTTAAAAAAAGCGAACCATTTATCAAATGAACACACATGTACACGTTTGACTGATGTGCGCAGAGCATGTTTACATGTTCAGGGAAATGAGCTTTTTGTCCTACTTGACCGCAGACAGAATGATGGATCATTTTTTTGCGCTCATGGAAGGTCATTGCAAGCCGCTCTGGTGTGTTGCCAGTATTGGAGACAAGTCTATATGATTACAGACCTGTTTTTCTATTTGGAGAAAGATGTTCAGACTGTTGTGTGATATGGTGTACTCCAGATTTTTTCTCATGTATCCAGCTGCGGTTTCTTAATCCTCTGCCTTCATGTATACAAACATATCTACAGGGCTTTATGATGATTTTTGTGAACCAGGGAAAGAATGTGTTATTCATACCGCCTCTATCAACTGGGTAACCTACATGAGAAGTGAAGATAACAATTTACAGGGTCACAAAAGTGTGTGATCCTCTACAGGACTGAAATAGGCCAAGCTGGCGATTTTAATTCATTGCATGACAGGGAAAGAGAGGAATCAACAAAATCACTTTCTCTGCCTGTCACAGTCTGTTACGTAAACTCATGCAATATTAGTGATCTTTGCTCCTTTAACTTGATTATTTCTGCTTGTCTGTGCTTTGGGGATTGGGACTCAGCATAGGGGAGTTTTATTGGTTTCTAGGAATCTTTACGTGTAAAGACATCGATTTCACTCTTGATTTGTGTTCTTACCCTTTAGTCACTTTATGTTGACATGTCATACTTGGAACAATGTGTACTATAAAAAAATTGATTGATTCTGTTTAGTTGATTTGACATACTCAATTGAAAAATAATTAAATGTCTGTAATGCATAATTTGATATCTGATCTTTATTTGTATCTATATTATGTTGGTTTCTTTAAAAAATATATATATATATTGTAATATATCATATATGACATTTTTCAAACAGCTTGTTTTTCATTAATTTATTAAAATTATAATAATACAAGATTTTTAAACCTATAATTAGATTTTTATTTTTTTTGCTCATGCAAACTTCACATTTTTGACACCAAATGCATTCATAATAATAATTTAAAAAATCATAATAGGGGAGACATAGGTCATCATGTGTACAAACTGCGTTTTTATATTTCTTAATACATCTGGACACAAAATGAGTGTAACGTCATTGACCCTTTGACATCTAAATACATCATGTGTAATGTGCTGTATTTAATGGGGATGGTTGTTGAAATTGCTCCATGTGTGTAACGGCCCATCTTTTCTCTTTCACAGCTCTGTATTCCATCATTCTGTTCTGCGTCTTCCTCTGGATCCCCTTTGTCTATTTCTACTACGAGGAGAAAGATGAAGACAACAGCAACAAGTGCTTGGTACATCTCACACTCCTTCCTGTTTTTCCAGTACACCCATTCATTCTGAAAAAGATTGCTCTTTCAGCCTTACAGAGATAATTTACACACGGAGTGAAAAACTGGGTGGGAAAAGAGCTACGTTAAGCTATTTGTACTCAATAAATAGCGTGTACTATACCAGGATGTAAAGCAAGGCTTGCTGTCTGTGGTTAGAGAAGTTAGCATTAATCATATCAACAGAAATGCCCTAGAGTTATTGCTAAGCGATATTTGCCTGATTACAGTTATGGCAGTTCATTTATAATAAGCCAGTGAGTTCACCTAGGCTCAATATGCAAGAGATTTGACTGCATTGAGGTAATAAAGTGATGAAAACACATCCTACTCACTATATTGCTGCTCACTTCAAATGTCAAATATTTCTCTCAAAGGACGCTGCAGTGATGTGCAAAATTGCATGCTGAGGAGCTGTAGAAGTTATTTAGATCTTTTTTCAAACTTTCCACTCCTTCTTCTCCTTTCAAACACTTAGAGGTGGCTTCGTTCCAGAACTATTGAGCCTCCTACATATGTAGCATTTTCAAAGCAAGATAGATACTGTCCTGAAAGGAAGGCAGGATGATTATGCTGCCATCTTTTTTTGACCCAATTTTCAGCAGGATTGCATATATCCTTAATGGATAGTGCAAACCTGTAATGCGTTGTAATATGCTTTGAAAAAAAAAAAAAAAACATCCAAGATAATGGTTAAAGCAAGAGGATTTTTGGTAACACTTTATAATAACGTTCAGTTGTAAGGCATTTATATGTGATTAGTTAATGATGAACTAATCATTTACAAAA
>JAUCNO010001215.1:500106-531297 GCA_032353835.1 Enteromius viviparus
ATATAAGTATTTATATATATATTATTTATTTTGGATCACGATTAATCGATTAATCGCACTAATTATGATATATTATTCTCTTACTATAATATATTATAATGCATAATATAAACATGAATATGATTTTTGATCATGTATTTGAAAGAACTGTGCTTTAAAAACAATACAAATTTAAAGTAATTCAAATTGTATGACAACTATGGCTTAAACTGTTCATGACAACATACTATGAGATGTATTGTGAGGCATTATGAATGACTAAATTCATTCAGAATAACCTTATAATAAATTTTTGAAAATGTTATGCGTTTATATCACTGCACAGCACACAAAGAATAATATTCTGCTCGTCAGGGACTATGTTCCATAACGAAAGGATATTATTTAATGAATTTGCATAATATAACACTATTTGTACTCTTGATATTTTTTATTATGGAGCATTAAAAAAGCAATAATGCACTTGAGGCTGTGCCATTGTGAGACTTTAGCCGTGACTGTATTTATAAAAATAGCACGGCTTCCTGTACCTACTGCTTAAGTACATGCAAGTATTAAATTGACTTTAAAGTGAAATTTTACATAGCCCTTGAAAAAGACAACTAGAAATGTTCCTATCTGCAATGTTTGAGGGAAAAAAAAACTGCTCAGTGTTCCCTGAAAAGGCAATCATGAATCCCTTGCATTTCAGAAGTCTAAACAAACAGTGTCTCAGGGAATTACACAGAGGATCACAGCACTGATTTACAGGGAGATGATGGGCTATGTCCAGCGGCATCAGCTCTAAAACACACCTGGGAATTCCTGCTGCTTTCAATTCAGGGATTGGTTGATCTTTCCTAAGCACTCGAATGTGCACAGCATTAAAGGGGAAGAACAGAGCGCGCCGGCTGAGTTTGAAGGCGCTTGGGAGAGCTGTCTACTTCAAGACTGGAAAGAGAGCTGATGTTTGCTGCGGTGACTAGGCTGAATGAGATATCCAGCTGGACGTGTGCCTGTCTTTTTTTGTTTGCTGCTCTGCCTCTGTGCCACAGAAGGCAGGAGAGATGCAGCATCTTGGCTCCGGCATGCTTGTTTTTCTACTTGAATGCTTATGCTCCCTCTGGTGGTAATGCGTCCACTTAAACACAGCATTAATACGTTCCAAAACACACAACCCACCCCGGCACACATGCGTGGGGAGGAGGGGCCGCTCCGGTTCACATCAGGGCTTAGATAAAAACCTCCTACACCAACCCGACACACAAACATACACGCACAAAATCACATTACACTCCGTATTATGTAAAAATACCCAGATTCTCACAAACAGGTCATGAGAAATCCCTTTATTTCGGCTTTGGGAAGGTTATGACAAGTCTTTGAGACAGAATGAAAATGAATCTTAGTGACTATCTCTTATCAGCAGCTGGCGCACGGTGTCACAATCCCATAAGCTCTCTGTGAGGGGCAAGAGCGCCGAGATATTTATCAGTCACCGTGCCAAGTAGTGACATTGCCATTTTGAAGGTGCTGTAAGTGATTGGAGATGTTTTACTAACTTCCACCGTTTTTAAATTTCAATGTTACATAACCTTTTAAAACACCTTTATCATAAAATGAAATATTTCCAATGTATTTTAGCCTTCAAAAGTTTGGGGTCAGTGAAATGCATTTATTTGAAAAGGCAATAAAACATTTCATTGTAATGTATTTATTTTTGTGTCAGCAAAGCTGAATTTTAGCAGCCATTACTTCAGTCTACACGGATCAGGATCAGTCTTCACATGATCCTGCTCAAGAGGCGTTTCTTAAAGGGGTCATATGATGCGATCTAAAATTGTCTTTCTCTTAAGAGTGTTACAAGCTCTTGATGCATAAGGAAGATCTTTAAAGTTTCAAAGACCCCTCCCCCACAACTAGGAATCAGTGGTTAAATTGTATTTACTCTATTTTAAATGCAGTGTTATGTTTTCGAGGCACAATGCAACACTTAAAAAGACAGTACTAAGTGTTTTAGTGTCATAAGCACCGGGATGTGGCATCATGTTATGGTAAGGGGCGTAACAGTTCCATCAGATGCTTGTGGTATTTGGCCAATCACAACGCACTGGATAGCTGGCCAATCAGAGCACACCATACCTTTTTAGAACGTTGAGATTTTTTTTTAAATCGACCTGCTTTGGAAAGCTGGGCTTAGAGGAGAAACAAAAATGGTATGTGAATTTTTTTTTTTTTTTAAACAAAATAATGTTCTTTTAAGGGACATCATATGACCGTTTTAATATTAGCACAGCAGAAAACAACTGCTGGAAGTCACAATTAATGTTAAAGATAAAATTAAAATTCAAAACAAAAACATTTATTTGAAATATCCTCTTTTTTGCCATTATAAATGTTTTTATTGTCATTTATGATTAATTAATGCTCTGTTGTATTATTTTTTTTATAAAAACAAATAATAAAAACTGACCCCAAACTTTTGAACCAAAGTGTCGCTTGCAAAAAAAAAGAAAAATGCTTGTAAATGCTTGTAGTCAGAGCATTTAATTTTTGATATCAGAACTATCAACCTGCTTTTTCAACAACCAAGACCTAAAACAAAATAATATGCCTAACAATGCTTAAATGAAATCAGTTAAAAGATGTATGTAATCATGGAGATTAACAAGAACCCAGGTTATTTTCTCTCTTACCTGAACGTCATCAGAGGAGGGTTCATAACTGGCCCTTTTGAAGGTGTCTGTGACGTTTCGAAGAATCTCCACTGAAGAGAGAAGGTCACCTGCATAGAAATTGCGTCTTTGGGTGAGGTCCAGGAGGACCTTCGTAACCTGGGACATGCCATCTCCTGCCAGATTCCTCTGACCTTTAGCAAGGTGCCCCTGGACCTAAAGAAAGACAAAGGGAAAGAGACTGGGTTCTGTGTGTCCTTCAAAGTCTGTAACACTAACACAACACTAACAGAAAGTTGTAATACAAAGAACAACCATTACTATTTAAAACTGAAGCGTGTAATTCTTCAAGCAACAAACAGTTAATAGAGTGATGTTTCTCAAACACTGTCCTGGCTGGATGAGTAGATAGTTCAACCTCAAAATAATGCGATTGGTTGATGTATTAGTGCTGGACTGATCAAGATGCTCTAACAGAACAATGCTTTGATACTGTAATATAGGAAAATTTTTGACTGAAAATATTACGTCTAAATAGTCTTTATATTTTCAGGAGAAAAGTGAAAAAAAAAACAGCATATGCTGGTTAGGTATGTTTAAAGCGTGGTAGATGGCTTGAGCTGGTTTAAGCTGGTCTCTAGTTGGCCATGAGCTGGTTTAAAAAGTCCTGAGCTGGTTATGAGCTGGAAGCTGGTCATGTCCATGTCCTAAACTGGTCCTAAGCAACTTGCTCCTTCTTAGCTGATAACCAGCTCATGACCAACTAAGGACCATCTTAAACCAGCTCAAATCAGCTGCCGTACTTCAAAACATACATAACCAGCATATTATTGTTTTCTAGATTTTTTTAGTCTGTTTCTATGCAGTTAGAATGGTGTTCTAAGTGATTTCAACCTGTTGTTAAGAGGTTGCCTGCTTACCAAGTCAAAAATGGTTAAATATTGTAAATTGTAATAAAATTTCATTACAATTAGAAAAGAAAATTTTTGTTTCACCATATTTATGCTCAAATAAATGAAGCCTTGTTTAGCATTAGATTTTTTTGAATGTCTTTTAAAAATATAAAAAATCATCCCCACCACAAATGTTTGAAAAGTAGCGTGTAACTAACAACAATTTAAGCTGGGATAGGAGCATTTAAAAATGACACACTTCACCTTTAAGCAACTGACCAATAAACAAACATGGGTAAGTCACAAAGACATGATGTCAATGCACACTGACAGACAGAAAAGTGTGTGTGTGTGTGTGTGTGTGTGTGTGTGGGTCAGTTTTTGCCAAGGCCCTCATCAGGATAGTAAAACTCAGCCAGCAGATCTCACAAGGGAAACGACTTAATAAGAATAATAAGTAATGTCTTAATTAAATTTTTAAAAGGCAAAAAGGTATAAGAGCTAGGGGATAGAAAATATCATTACCTCAGTATAAAGCCAATACAAGTCAAAGGAAAGTCCCTATCATGCTTTTCTGTGGTGTGTGTGTGTGCATAAGAGAGAGAGAGGAAGCTTAGAAATAACACAAAATATTGCATTTGAGAAAGACTAGGATAAAAGGAAGCAGAAAACAAAAAGAGCGAAAATCATTCATTCGTGTCGAGCAGGTGTGCTCCCAGAAAAAGCTCCAGTGAAGCTGGAACAACCATGTTCAAGATTTTAGAGGAAATTAGAGCGAGTCTTCCATTAACGCGGGGTCTCGAAAACTGCAATACTAGCGGTTTAATTTGCCTTTCCGATGATAGCAGTTTATCTTGCAGACCTGCGCGGTGGTCTGGGGTGCTGGGTGGGGAGGTACGGGTGGAAATAGTTTGGGTGATCGTGACGACTGCAGGGGTAATTTATGGCATGTCACAAACAGAAGCAGAGCGCAGGAAGCTGACTTTGCACCTACTGATTGCTGCAAGTATCTGTATTCATTTGCAATGCATCGAGCGTAGCTGGGCTGCTCCCAATAGGCCACCCCGCGGTGATCCAGTGAGCAGCGTCGACTAGTGGTGCCTGCAAAGAAGGAGGAGGGAGAAGAGAGAGATACAGAGACAGAGAAGGGGGTTATACTTGTTCTTGTAAGTTTTTTTTTTTCTTTTTCATTCCACCTGCCAGCCCACACATCTTTCAGTGCGAGGATAAAAGCAGCAGCCTTCATCATCAACTACAGTAGATGCGGCGGTTGCCAGATCACATGCGCCTCACGTGTGCCACTGCAGTATATGCGTGCGAACAAACCAAACTGTAATTACATGCTTTAAAGAACTGGTCATAATTCCCACTCACAGAATGATGATGTTAACCGACGCCAGCTGTCATGCACCAATTTGATTTTTTTTGTTTTTGACGACTGCGAACCGAACCCTGCAACCTGAGATATCAACAAGACTGCCGCCCACACTTGGGAGGGAATAAACAAATGCACAAAATTCCTCGCTCCTGATCCATCAGAGCGTGTCCTACACGTATCGTCTCGCATTAAAGACGCGTCCTTGCCTTTGGAACAACCTCACCACACCCACCCGAAACCCCTTTACCACACACGTCTTATCTGCACTCGTTCCAACGCCTGCTACCCAGCCAGCAGCAAGCTGCAGCCAGCCGCCTTGCCTCAAGCTGAGACATCCAAGCAGGGACATCCAGCCCACAGATCCTGGAAAACTCCCACTGAGCCGGATCAAAGTGGACGTTCTCAGAACTCACCATTAAAACGCATGCCACCACTGAGGGGCCTAACCAGATTTAATCTCACACAGAAACGCAAAAATCACACTAACCGAAAATCCGATTTGTGCACAACATAGAACAACGCAAATGTAAAAAGTTCTCTTCCTGCATGCTTTATCGCCAATCGTTCTTAATTATTCATTTCCTACAAGCCTCAGCTACTTCCAACTGTTTGATTTTTGTTGCTTTTATTCGTTTTTTGTTGGAGTTTAATTTAATTCCAGCCTCATAATGAATGAAGATTTTCCAGCATTTCATGCTGCTGGCATCAGATCCCACTCCAGTGCTTTTGCACGACCTGAAATTTCAACGTGGGTTATGCGGAAAACAAACAATGTAAATCTAACTAATTCCACCCACAGGTTGACACACTGTCTCATTCAGTACAAAAAAGTACATTCAGGCCACTTATTTAAATATATATCCACATAAGAAATTAATCCAGCTATACACGAATTTGCAGTCAGCTGTTAGTTGCAGTATACAGGATGTATACTGTTATCTCTGAGTCCGTGCTGCCTGCATTTTTTCTTTTTCCTCCAGCACCTGCTCTTTCAAGGACACTGTAGTGGCGTTGCAGAGCATCTTCACAACAGGAGATAGCAGTAGGTTACAGACGCTCGGTACAGCACCTTCTGCCATTTTCAGACCACAATCAGTAAGACTCACACCTCGAACCGGTCCGAGGAAAAAGAGAGAGAGAAAGAAAGAAAGAAAAAGATGGGGAAATGGCTTCTGTCTTTTTTATATTTTCTCCCTTTTTAGGCTACGGAAAGCGGCCTCGCAAAGATGTTGACAAAACGCTGGAGGGTTCAATGGCATGCAAATGACAAAAATCTCTAGGTACACACAGCATAAGCCATTGAAAGGCAGTCACAGCAGTGCTGAACATACTAGTGAGAAACATTTGTCATCGTAGCCTTCAGAATTTATGAATAATTTCAACATCATTGAACATCATTGAAAAAAAAAAGCTGCACAAAAAACATAAGCTGTGCTCTTTTTCTTTCTTTTGAAAGCATCTCTGACTCCGTTCTATTCTTCTTTTGTGTCTTTGTGTTTGGCTGAGTGCTCTTCTACAGCTGACTGTCGTGGCTTTTCTTACCCGTTGCGTTGGGAGGACACCTGTTGAAGGCCAGTTCCCCAGAGGGAGTTCTTCTCCACAGCATGGACACAGCATAATCCTCTGGGCATATTTCATAAGGAGCTATGGTTCAGGAAAAAAATTTACACACTTTTAAAAGAAATACATATATATATATATATATATATATATATTTTTTTTTTTTATAAATATATTTAGAGGGCATTAAAAAGAGTAATTGATGGTAAAGAATGGGGGAAATTAATTCAGAATATAATGCAGGTTCATTTCAGTTGTACATTGCCCACATATAAATGTCACAACATTTTTGGTCATATAATTGCTGCAATATAACATAAGTAAATAAAAACTTATTTCTAGAGCACATATGCAAGACAATTTTAATTTCACAATACATAAATTCCACATATTTGTTGGTCGTATATTTGCTACAATATAATATAAGTATATAATATATATATATATGAATGAACATATACATTTAAAAATTTTTATTATGAATATGATGCAAGCATATTATTATTTCACATTGCCCATAAAGTATATAAATGCCACAATACAATACACATATACAATTTGCATTTTTATTTATAAAAATGCAAATTGTATATGTTTATTGTACTTTTTCTACACATACTTAAGTGTGTGTGTGTGTGTGTGTGTGTGTGTGTGAAAATGCATGTGTATGCATGAACATAAAGCACTGTTTCCATGGAGACTGTTTCTAATAGATGAGAATAGCATTTATGTGACATTAAATATCCATTACTGGTCAAAATTGTGTTGACCATTCCTCGCTGGAAAATACAATTATGTTATATGTTCATTACTTCTCACACAAATAATGACCCATTGCAAAAAAAATGGACATAATTGTCCCCACATCCGTCTCTCATTCACCCCCTCTCTGCCCATTCTGACATAATTGACTCTTGGGGCTCAATTATTCGCAGGGTTACCTGGGCAACGCTGCTCGCTGCATCTGCGGACCTCCTCCCCGCTGCCTTCGCATGGCTGCCCCGTGACCGCCAGCCCCTGGCAAACCCGTACCCTCCGCTGCCAACCACCGTCACAGGACTTAGAGCACCCACTCCACGGAGCCCAAGCGTTCCACTGTCCGTTAGCTGAACAACACATACATGGGTCAAACAAATCAAAGAAAGAATGCTTTACCACCATTTGCCTTTAGTACAGCTTCCAACATTCTTCATACAACTTTTAAATAGCCCCAGTGGAATGTCATCTATCGCAACAAATGGCAGTTACTTCTGAAATGTTGATGGAGGAAATCGGCTGACTATTTTCTCTCCAAAACTGGCCATAATAATTTTTGTAATGTTCAAATAAGATATTGAGAAGTCCTTATTGGCGCTCAAACTGTGTTCTTCTCTGTGAAAACAGGTTTTCTGTGACTTTGCATCAGTAGTTCTGCGTCGAAGGCCCAATCATCCTCCTTCGCCCATTATTTCGCCCAATGGTTTTTGCCCATTATTCTATTTTGCTGATGAAATCCTGTCATGCTTTTTCTACACAAAATAACTGCTGTTCTTAAAACCCTTGCTAAACAGACTAAGTCTATCAAGTCACCCATTAAACAGCTAAATACAAGGGATACTTCAGCCAGAAATGACATTCATTAATTCAGCGATCAGTTCTGTCATTAATAACTTACCCATGTGTTATTCCAAACAAAGATGAGCAAAGGTCTTATGGGTTTGGAACGAAAAGAGAGTAAGTAAAAATTACAACATTTTCATTTTTAAGTGAACTCTCACCTTTTTTGTTATTTTTTGTTTGTCAAACCCCTACTGTGTATATGTAGATGATCTGTAACTTCTTATTCTGTTCATTGTCTCTCACTTTCCATCATTCAAGCTCGATAATGACATTGCACTTTTATGTGGATGTGCAATCCTAAAATTTATTTGAGCCATCTTGTTTGAAAGCTAAAGAATTATGAGAAGTACAGTGCGGAACATTATAAAACACACTGGTTTGCACAGAGAGCTTTGGCGCATTAAAAACCATCCAGTTCCTTGTCATGTTGACATGCTCTAGAGGCCAGAGATGCAATAAAACTAGACTTTTGGCAGAATTCGCGCTTGATTTAATTAATAAAATCATTACCACGATACTTGCAATGATCAGATATTTGTCTGTGTTTTATGAGCGTGAGGGTGCCCTGCAACTGGGATAATAATTTTCCTCACTTTGCCAGTCCTGAAACACATTTTATGGTAAAGTTTTAAAAGGCTTCGGGATGTTTTATGGGCATCTAATGAATGGCGTAAAATATTGTTTCTTGGCATTGGAAAGGGAGAAATGAAATAAGACAGATGTTGCCCTCAGCTGTGCTATAAATCATGTGTGAAAGAGGACATGTTCACCTGTAAACTAGCATTCACCTGTGCTGAATGTACACTAGTGTTCAAGGACACATTTATATTAACATTTAGACTAGGTGGAGGCAGCAGGAATGTTACTTTAAAAGCAATAAATATGGTCAATTCATATAAAAGCACCGGTAGATACAGAATTTGACCTCTAAGCAGCTTTATAAAAAAGCCTTTAATCAAGCCACTTCAATAAAAGTGTCAAATAATCCTGTTAAAAAAAGCCTTAATACCTGAACTTGTACAAGAAAATAAATATTCAACCACTCAAAGGCAAACATTTCTCACCCTTTAGTCATCACACTTGGTTACATTTTAAATACTGAACATTTTATCAAAAAAAAAAGGGAACTGAAATATATAGAAATAACATACAGACATTTCAGATGTTAACTTTGCAAAATAAATATTGATGCAACATAAAATTTTTGCCAAACCTATACAAACATCTTTTTTGCTTTGATGCTACAGCATATCGGATCTCACCCTGTAAGCAGCTTCAAACTAACTCTCTGTTATCATGAACCATGTAGAGCAAGACTTTTACAGCTTACAAGCATCATGCTGAGGGGCCCCAGTGTGTTTTAAAGAACTACCTGCCAGGCATACTGAGTATGCGCTCTCAAGCAAGACCCACCGCTATCAAAACAGACTTAAACTAATGCTCAACATACACTACATAGAAGATGTCTTCTTGACTGTTGATATGATATCATACTGTAGTTAGCCTGGGCTATGGCTATTTTCCACATCTGACGTTATTTTATAGGTAACACTTTATTTTAGGGTCTCTAATATAGTTGCTTATTAGCATAAATATTACCAGAATATTAGCATTTATTAGTAGTAATTAACCACATATTAATGCCTTATTGTACATGCCGTTATTCTACATCCCTAATCCTACCCAATACCTAAACTTAATAACTACCTTACTAACTATTAATAAGCAGCAAATTAGGACTTTATTTAGGGAAAAGCCATAGTTAATAATTAAGTGTTAATACTTTATAAAATATTGCAAATATTGCAAATGCACTAATTTGAAAATGTACAATGATCATATTTTCAATTTATGAATTTATGAATTTGTTAGATGTGAAATGTCATATTGTGTAACGCATAAACTTAATACTAATTATATTTTTGGATTAAAACTCTACGATATTTATTAAAAGTAAGCACTTTAATCCTACTGTAAAAACCCTACTGTTTTTAATATATATTTAATTAATATATATACATATATTTACTGTGTGTGTATACTGCAGCACTATCATAAAAGGGATCATCAAAAAGTTCCTAGGGTCATTAAAACTGTCTTACTGCTAAAAGATATTTCTCTTTTTTCCTTTTTGGAAATCCCAGAGAGAGGCCTGCTTTAAAGATACTGAATAAAAAATATTTGTCTAGATTTCCCTTCAAGGTAATGAGATGTAGAGTCGTACCTGTGCATTCAGGGTTGGAGCATTCTCTGCTCTCCGCCCAGTGTCCTCTGCACTCAGATCCCCCATGAGCAGCCGCTGAGCACTGCCTCTTCCGCTGTTGTGTTCCATTGGCACAGGTCACCGAGCAATCGCTCCATGCACTCCACTCCTGCCACTGCCCGTCCACTGAGGGCGCCCATGCAAAACGCATCCCAAATAGAGAAAAGAAAAATTGCAAAGAGAACTAAGTTTCCTGAGCTGGGTTTAAAACAACTAGGTTTAGTATCTGCTGATCAAGATGAAATTGCCTATAATATTTAAGTCCTAATATAAAGTGAAGTGTGCCACTAGTGGTACCAAATGGAATTGCAACCATGTGTCTGGTGCTACTTTGCATAACGCCTACTCTAATAATACAGTAAAGCATGCTGCTTACAACAGGTCATGAGTTTGAATGCATTACCTAATAAAATGCATATATTTCTGTGCAAAATGCTGTGGGTAAAAGCTTTTGCCATATGCATAAACTTTTAAGCACATTAGGGGTGCTTAGTATTTTATTTGCATAGGTGGAATTACTGTTCTGTGCAATGGTGCATGTGATTTAGGATAAAAAACATTTTAGCACCCATTCAGAACACCTTAACAACCTCATACCAGTATGATAAAAATGAAAATGAACACCTAAAGAATTACACAGCAATGCTCCGTAAACCGCCTACTGTACAACAATCATGCATTACGGTGGCACCTTCTGCCCTGGTAAGAATCATTCATATTTGTTCTGTAGAAATGCTATGATCGAGTTAGATCTGACACATTTTACCTTTCAATGTTAACTTTCTCATATGGAACATTTGCTACTATATAATTTCTGCTAGTGTTGGAAAATTCACAATTATTTGAACACGAGTGTTTCAATTAGAATGTTATCAGGATCAGGACAGGTATGATATATGAAACAGAGAAAGAGAGAGAAAGAGAAAGAAAAAAAATCACATACATTTGGAATTAGGGCTGCTGTCAGCCTGAATAACCCCATTAGCCCAAGGGAAAGAGGTACTAATACTGTCTGAGTGCCTTAGATAGCTCACTAACTAGCCAACATGACCCAGTAAAAGCTACTCCTATAGTGAACATTCTGGTCTTGTAATATGTTCCACTCTGAATCCAGAAGGAAATTGTTGAAAACGTTTTTTATGGCTTTTCATCACTCGTGAACGCTGAGGTCAACTTTAAAAGACTCAGACCAAAATATGCAAGGCAGAATTTGGCAACAGCACAAGCTCTGGGTGAGCTCATGATACAAAACACAACACAGAAGTGTAAAGAGGGGCTAATTGCTTCTTTTTTTTTTGCTGAATGGGACTTTTAAAGCACAAGACCAACAAAGCTAACCGAGATTACACAATGTGTTACAGAACTTAGCCATCTACAGTGTATAGAAACTCTTAAGTGGCGTCATTCACAGGCAATTGTGCTTATGTGATTTTTACTTCAGCTCTATGCTAGGTCTAAAATGGTGTTCTCTCAGCCTTGCGGGTTTTATCGCATGCCACACGTGGCTGCTTTCAACATGCCAAGAAGCCTTGTGAGCGCATCCATTCCCTCTCTGTCCCACGTAATAAACTATTCCGTAATTGATCCTGTAATGTTCCACCGCTGGCAGCTGCTGCTTACTCCCCAGAGTCACCTCCATGTGAGATGAGCTTTGATTCTTTATAGACGGGATCAAACATTGAGGGGCTTCCATGTCAGGCCTAATTCCACCAAATCATTCTCAGAGGACGGTGGCTCACAACCGCATCCAAATTAGTGGAGTGGTCTTCAATTTACAACAAAATTGATTATGGTTAGAGAACAGCTAGACAAGCAAGAGGCTCAGGGGACGCATGGAGGCATCGGGCATGTGAACTGAGACAAAGAGAAGAGGTGAAACAAAAGGATAACTAAGGAGAATAAAACTAAAGGAGAGATGAGAAGTTATTAGGTGAAACAAGAAACAACAAGCACAAAGAAGATTCGACGACATGAGACGAGAAGATGCAAGATGAGAAAAGAAGAGAACAAATGAGACGTGAAAGAGGACAACAGATGAAGAACACAAATTATGTACTGTAAGACAAAAAGAGATGAGAAGATGCAAGATGAGAAAAGAAGAACGCAGGCAAGATGAGATAAAAAGAGATGAGAAGAGAGCGCAGATGAGAGAATAGAATAAAAGGGAACAATACAGAATAAAACAGGAAGTTAGAGACAAGAAGAGAAAAGGAAACAAGAGGCCAGATAAGGTGAGGCAAGATGAGACGGGATGAGTCGAGATGAGAAGTGAGGACGGGAGAAAGCAGTGCAGCTGAAGCACACAGACCTGGGCAGAGGGCAATGTTGCAGAGTTTGCTCTGGGTCTCGGGTCCCTCACACGCTCTTCCTCCGTGCTGGGGTGGAGTGCACATCCGAGTGCGGGTGCGATGACCCCTTCCACAGGTGAAAGAGCACAGGCTCCACGGAGACCACTCTTCCCACACACCGTGCACTGCCAACAGAGGACAAGAGTTAAGACACATACACGCCACACCCCCCCCCCCCTCACATGCAGCAGCCTCATTCAAATGCAGCAGTGAAACACCTCCAGCACAGACTCAGCGAGCCTGTTTATCAACAGCTGTTACACAGCCGCAATGAATCAAAACAACTGCATCATTTACCCTTTTCTTTACAATTTACCTTTCCCAATACCATACCACTCCACCCCCATCCCGAGCACCACGGCTGATGACATTCTTTTGTCTTAGCCTGATGAAAGACGCGCCGGGAGGGCTGCCGCAGCCACGCTGAATTCGTCTCGGCTCTCTTAGCGTACTTATCAAAGTCCCAGGTGTGCGTTCTGCGCCCGCACTTACTGGGGCTTAATCCAGTCATCAGTGTCAAGACTGCTGGGCACCGTTTCCCCTCCAAACGTCAAATCCCCCTCTCTAATGCTCTTACTGTATAATGAAAACTCCAATCCCACTCAAAGAGCATTAATTAAAAACAAACTCTCGTTGAAGCACTCATGGAAAGCTGGCCATTGCAAAAACCAGCTCAATGACTTTACATTAACAGGAAGCTTTTTTACTTGCTGTTGGACTCTCATCTACAAGGGGGTAAGACGTGATGTCACCAAACTATTGCATTTTTTCGTTATTTTATTTAAAGATATACAGATAGACTAGATGAGAAGATTTCAATAAATTGGTTGTAAAGAATTTTTTACAGAAATTTATTTGTAGCTACCGAAGAAAGGCATACTTTCATTCTGCAAAAAAAAGTTTATTTTCGGCTTCCACATTTTGAAAATTGATTATAGTAACTAATGTCACTCAAGAACCAAATCAGCATTATTATAATGATTTCTGAAAGATCACGTGACACTGAAGACTGGAGCAATGGCTACTTAAAATTCAACATTCTTAAACATTATTTTTTAAACATTATTTTTAATTTGTAATAATATTTCACAATAATTCCAATTTCTGAGCATATTTTAAAAAACGGTATTGTGGAGCCTGTAGTAATGGCTAATGAAAACTTTGCCATCACAAAAAAATAAATAAATTACGCTCTTAAACTTTATAATAGAAAACCTTTATTTTTCATTGTAAAAATATTTCACAATTAAACATATTTTTGTTTATTTTTTAATTAATAAATGGCCTTGGTGAGCAGACTGATTACAAAAAATTATTATAGATCTTACTGACCAGAAAGTTATGCCGACACGGTCAGCTTATTTGATGTCCCCTCATCAATGAAAACCAAGAACAAAACAAAGACAAAATTTCATTTAGCCAGCAAAAACTATTTGATGCTTTTCAAATAAACTGACCTATTCTTAACCTTTGTATGAAACTAGTGCACTTTGATTTGTCTTAAAAGATGTCCATAGGGGAACATGGATTATCTGGGATGAGTTCTGTCTTTATTTTGAACTCTTCTATATATGCACCCAAATATAACAAAAATTGCCAAACAATAAAACAGTAGTGTGAAAGCCTTGTGTACTAGCACAACACGTATACCCCTAATGCTTTTATGTTGCAGTAAAATGATGTAAATAAGGGTTGGCCTCAAAAGAAAAGCAATGTTGTGCTCAATTAGGCTGCTGTCCAAGCTAGTCCAGAGGGGGAACAAATGGTTTTATTTGAGCATTCAAGAGACATGGTGGTCTTATTTCCAATCCCTTAAGCTCTAGTCTAGCCTTATGTCATTTATATGTGCCTTCAAGCCTTTTCCAAAGCCAACAATTGATCCGAAAAGCTTGGTTTTTTAGAAATTTGCACTCAATGGCAAATGTGAACTTTTTTAATCTTGGAAGCAAGCTTCATTAAAATTGCCTAAATTTATTTTCAGGAAAGTTAACACAAAATACATAAATCCTTCCCTTGACTGCAAGCAAAAAGTGATATTTCATAGTCGTTTTGGTTACTTTTATATAGCGTAGTCAAAGATTACTGTTTATAAACAAGATTATTAAAGTTTACAATAATGATTTCGCTATGTGAAACTATGATAGCATATGTTTCAGTGAGATATGCCTGTATATTTTTCATAGCGTAGGGCAAGGCTGTATATCTAGAATGCTGTGTAAACCACATTGATTTAGCCATATAAAAAGGCTTTAAAGAGCTGAATTGCCATATTTAGAGCTAATGGTGTAAACAAAACAAGTCTCTTTTCATGCCCTTTTACTTAAAATAAAAATCCAGTTAGCTTGTGACATAAGTTCAATGCTGCTGAGGTAACATGCAAACAGCATTAATTTACCGATACCAAAAGTCCTAAAAGAGCTGAACTGCACTTTCAGAGCTGAAAAAAAACCCAAAAAAACAAGCTCCTTTTCACGCCGCCTTACTTGAAATAAAAATTCAGTTAGCCTGTGACAGCAAGTTCAATGGTGCTGAAGTATCGTTGAGCCGAACTCCATTAAGATGGCACCTCCGAAAATGATGAATTAAAGGTCGATACCTCCAGTAATTAAAGATTTTAAAACAAGAGGGTAATTCGGGTCGCTTTTCTGCCCACAGGGGAATAGATTAGTCTTTTTTTCCCTTTCTTCTACATTTTTCCTCTGCAAGCGCCAACAAACAATCTTTTGTTTCGCTCTGAGTTTGATTAAGGTTTGTGTTGGAATTGTATAAAACGCTCGACTAAGTCATACATTGAGAAGAGGAACATGAAAAGAGTGACTAAAGAAAGAAAAACTGAAGGAGCAACATAAAACAAACACACGACAAGATGAATGAGCAAATACCAACTGGAAAAATCAGAGCAGACACAAAGCTCACTAATAATCATGAAAATAGAAAATAATAATAACAACAATACATTTAACATTAAAAATGTAATGTGAAGCAATGAAAGCAAATAAACAAATAATGACAGCAATTGTCTTGCCCTGAATGATGAAAGATACAGATTCTGAAGGACAGTCCAGTGTCTGTGACTAACACTACCTGGGCAGGGGGCAGTGTTATTGCACACCCTGGATTCTCTTAAAGGGCCGCTGCAGTGTGATCCGTAAGGTGAGATACATGTTCTTGTTCGCACCTGCGACCCTTGACCGCATGTAACTGAGCAAGAGCTCCACTGGGACCACTCCTCAGCACCAGGGTCACCTGTAGGAGAAGGGTGACACCAGTTAAAAGCAGTAACATGGTCATGTGACACCCCGAGGGGGTGGAGCCAGTAGGAGCAGGAGGGGCCTCACTAAGTTACACACTAAAAAGCCACAGTAAATCTTAAAGGCTCCAAGAGCAATTGGAACAAGCTCAAAAGGAGCATCTAATACAGAATATTGGATATGATCCTGCCTGAATAATAGAAATGCCCGGTCCTGCTCATTGAGATCTACTTTTCTGCAGAGTTTGGTGCAAACACACGTATCGATTTAAATTCTTGATAAGGTTGGTTTAGAAAAGTCCCTAACCCTAGGCTGCGTCCAAAACTAACATAATGTTTACTAAGTTTTCATTTATTCAGTAATAGTCTGAATATAGTTCACTCAAACATTTACCCACTGTCATGTCATTTAAAATTTGTTTCACTTTATATACCAAATAAATAAATAACAGGCATTTTTCAAAATATCTTTTAGGTTTCACAGAAGAAAGTTTTGACATGAGTGTAATAACAGATGACAGAATTTTCATTTTTGGGTGAACTGTTCCTAATTATTTCTCCCGTTCCTCTGTGTGCGGTTGCTTAAAGGAACAAAAATAATGTGTCAGAGCAATTAAAAGTTTAGTTAATAAATAGAATTTATAACTTATATAGTTTAAAGCTTAATAACCTAATAACTAAGAAATAAGCATTACATATGCATTAGATTATCTCAAAAGTCACTTGAATTTGTTCTAGATCATTAGACATCACATTATGATGCGTTTTCAAACCGGTGAAGTACCTTCATATGGACATGCTGTCTGTTAAATCACTGACTGACTGGGACGCAAGACATTTGGCTTGGGTTTCAGGCAGCTAAACTCTGCAGGAAGGAAGATTTCCAGGAGCAAACGTGTCCTGGAATGGCCCATATATGACACTGGCATTAATTATAACATAAAAATTACATTGACAGATCACAATAAGAACCTTTACAATCCTGATTTATTCATGATTAATACACGTATGCATATTCGAAGCAGGATCATATCCCTTTTACTGTGTGGCCACAAAATAGATATCATCCCAGATAATGGGAGCTTTTATTATATTAGCATCCTAGGTTTAACTTCATATTTATATTTAAAAATCATGCATGCAACCAATTAGATGAAATAAACTGAAAGGAAAAAGGCAAACAAAACTAATAGATGAGATATATAAAATATGATCAACTATGCAGAATGCATGCAACATGGCTTCTAAAAGTTAGAGAATGATCTTTGATGAGAGTTAGTTTTCTACTAACTACAGCTGCACAGAAGAACAGACCTCTGGCCCTCAGTCTAGACTGCGCTTCGCTCTTTTAGATCTCAGATCTTCTGGATTTATGCTAAAGCTTCTTGTCTCTTTGAAGCGAAATCAATTAGAATTGGAGATTGTCAAGAAAAAAAAAGTGGGACGGTTTGCGTTTCCCCCAGCATATTCAGCAGATCACAGCAATTTTCGGTAGCGCTCGTCACATTTGAGAATCACTTGATGGAAGAGGTTTCTATGTTGAATCCAAACAAAGCTGTTAGAAGTTCCATCTGATTGTGGTTCTGAGCTGGAAACATTAGGATTTACCAACTGTAATGTCAATTCAATCACTGGCATTAGAATTCATGATTGCTATATAAAGTTGTTATGTTTAAAAGCATAGGCTGCTTTCTGGCAATCACACTAAGCTAAGCTTTGTAGAGTTTATATCTGTTTACTTAATACTGCACTCTATAATTCCCAATGAGCAATTGCATGGCCAGACCAAGCACTAATAAGACATTTGATTTTCAGAGAATTTGACACTGCCAAAAATTTAATGAGCACGGAAACTGTCTCCCTACAAGCACATGTTATCAATATCCACAATATAACAATCCAATTGCAATGTGATGCTGAATAAAGGGATGCAAAGGAGAAATTATTAATTTTTATGTTTAGGTCAAGTCTTGTTAAAACAGTTTAATCAGAATGAAATAATTTAGGTTTATTTGCTTAAAATGTATTATACACTCAAGATTGGTTTGTTTGTGCTAACTTCCAGAGACTCCATTGGCAATGACATTGGGTACATATGGGCAATTTCCTCTGCAATTCTCAGCGATTAGATTAGATTGAAAGGTGGATCAACTCTGGATGAAGTGGTACAACAACTCAGACAATCTGAAAATGAGAAACTAAATGCAGGATGAATGACATTCTGTTGAGAATTTCATTTATAAATGGAAATAAATCAACACATAAAAGACCGATTGGAATGGAAACAAGGTTGTTAAGGTTTAGTATGCACAATGATTTGCAACTTAAACGATATTAAGTGCTACACAAATGTCACAAATATACAAAAAGGTGCAAAACTTAAAACAAAGATGGCTGCTTAACGTCCCTCCCCGTAATAGCTACAGAGTTCATGCAGGAAACAAATCAAACCAAAATAAAGAAAAACTGAGAAATTAAAGCAAAGGAAAAGAAAGAGAAACATCTTCAGGTTTCTACAGGCCTTGTTTTTTGGCACTTAATACAGTATATCAGGGTTATTTCATCTTTAGATAGCTGGATAACCACAAATGTTTACTGTTAAACGTTAACCATTTAATGGTCATGTAATTAATCTCAGGTTTAACCAGTCTGGGTTATATTTATTGCTTTTAGGGGTTAAAAAAGTCCTAAAAGTGGACTGAAACAAATAGAAACCAGAAGCCCAATTGAGCATGGTGCAAGTTTGCAGAAATGGCCAATTCTGTTGTTTTTCCTCGACGCTTTAACCAAGTGGAAGAGGGACAAAAAATAAATATGATAAATAAACATTGTCACTTAAAGGTGCAGTACAGAAGATAGCATGCAAGTGACTTAAGATGAAAATTAAGTTTAGTTTACATAGCAAAGGAAAGAAGCATAACTATTGTATTACCAGTTTGTGCCATAAATTTAGCAGATTCATCTCGCTCCTGTAGGCCCTTTGTGTCATGTACTGATCTTGGCCGCTGACTTTTTACAGTATGTTCTCCGATCATTCCATATTCTAGGGACAGAATAGAGGTTCATGAAAACTAGGCTTTGATACAAAATCTTCAGAAAGAGAGAGAGAAAAGGGAAAAAAAGAGCTTAGAACAATTCTGAAACGTAGAGGTGGCTCGCAGTACATGGCTTTAAAACAAAATAAAGGTATATCACACATGGACAGCTTTATTTAACTTGTCACTCTCGTCTTTTTTAGCTTTAGCCTTTCTAGGAAAGCAAAGAACAGTGCACAGAACGGTTTATCAGTGGTGAGCTGGGAGTATTAATTGAGCTTAGAAGCACAGCTATGACACATAGAAACACATGCAAAATCAACTTACATTGGCTTTTTAACAAGACGTTGAATTAACCTCCACCCCTCCCCTCCCGAAAACAAACAGAAAAGAAAGGATAAAAAAAAGAGAAAGGAAAATGTGTAAGCCATTGGAAAGCCACAGAGGAAGAAAGGGGAGGTGGCGAGGGAAGGGGGGTGTCATGGACATGCTAGATTGATCCACAGTGCCTGCAACAGATTCAGGCTTTTGGAATAATTAGTTAGTTAAGACCCAGAATTAGTAAAGGAATTATGTGCCATTATATCTAACAGAATATCAAAAGATGAATTATCTCGCAATTGTATGCTAAGCTGTGTATCACTCGTTTTGGATTAATTACACTCTTTTCAGCACAACAATATAGCTAATTTCTATTTGTTCTTATCGTAATCAATTAATTCATTAAAACTGTTTTAGAAACAAATGCAGCGTAATTGGTTCCCCTCTATGAAACATCCTTCTTCAGTCTCAACCCATGTATAAAACATCTTTAGGGGGATGCGTTCTTGTATTTGATGCATGTTTCGTAGATGTAGTTGAAACAGAAGAAAAGCAATAAGACACAGCCATGCTTCCATTGCTAATTGGGAATTACTTCACTGATGTGAGAGGTAAAAGAAAGCAAGATGTCTTTTACTTCAACTTTAACACCAGAAGAACAGAAACCTTGATGTTGCAACAGCGAGAAGCAAACGTTTGAGGTAAAAGGCTGTGTGTTTAACAGCTATGCTGAGCATAATGCAGTTATGGAAGACTTCAGGCCTGTGGCTGCAATAGCCATTTGGTCATACACATGTTAAGGGCTCTGTCCTTGACCCAGGTGGGCCCAGAGAGCTTCCACACTCCCTTTCTGCGTTCTCCAGTACAACAAAAAATAAATAAATAAATAAAAAAGCAAACAAATTCAAAGCACTGCCTAGACCATGCCCACAGAACATAACACACTGTATAAATTATAGCAATGTCACACTGCAACATAAGTCACAAAAACATTGTTAGTGTGAGCGGCAAGGGGCTGTCCTCAAGCAACACATTTTTATTTTTCTGACACAATGCCACGCTGGAAATGCATTTGAAGATGTTACAAGTGGGAATGTGTGTAGGGATAATAAAAAAGGAATTTTATACGCTTTTCTTTTTTCTTTTTCTTCATTGGCATTGATTTGGAGAAATTTAGTATCGCATCATGAATGGCTGACAAACACCTCAGCCTCAGAA
Source organism: Enteromius viviparus (assembly GCA_032353835.1). NCBI lineage: Eukaryota > Metazoa > Chordata > Actinopteri > Cypriniformes > Cyprinidae > Enteromius > Enteromius viviparus. The sequence goes on from JAUCNO010001215.1 coordinate 520,626, forward strand.
AGCTGATAAAACAGCAGGACTCCAGCCTATCAATTAACATCTTGTGAAGCAAAAAGCTGGCCGTTTATAATAAATCCATAATTAAGATGTTTTTTAACTTCAAACCATTGCTTCTGGCTAAAATACAAGCCCTCTATCCATTATACTCCAGTGGAAAAAAGTCACTCTTGTCTAATAAGGAGAGAAATATGCACAGATCAAGCACTGATTACAAGTAAAAAAAGGCCAAAACAGTTCTAAACAAATATGCGGGTGGATTTGGATGTGAGAGGATAACAGCTGTGTTTTTCACCGGAGGAAGCATTATTATGGATTATATAGACTTGGGTTTTGGCTGGAAGCAATGCTTCAAGTTGATATGCGGTAATGATGGATGCGTTTTTCACAAACACGCAGCTTTTACCTCACTAGGCATTAATTGCTAGATTGGATTATTGAGATGAGTTGTTTGGACAACTGACGGCACCCATTCACTGCAGAAGATCAACTGGTGAGCTAGTGACCCAATGTAAAATTTCTTCATATCTACAGTACATTTTCAGATTTGCGTTTTGGGTGAACTATTGTTTTGTTTGCTAATCTCGCCCAAGAATGAACATACTGTCATCATTTAATCATGTAATCTCAAACCCATATGGCTTGGCTTTTTCTTCTTCCGTGGAACACAAAAGGTTAAAATTGAATGAATACCAGCATTGCGGCGCTGTCAAGCTCTGAAATGAAAAAATGCATCATAAAAGTAACATAAAAGTGGTCCATACATCTCCTAAGCTATATATTCTAAGTCGTCTGAAGTTTTCAGATATAGCTTTGTGTGGACAACAGACTTAAATTTGAGTCATTTCTCACTAAAAATCACAACCCCTGCTAGCTCCCAAATCAAAATATGACACCCTCTGATGCATGGTCAGGAAATCTTGATGTCATTGGGTGCAACAAGGGAAGCGCATAAGTGAAAGATTTCATTTTTGGGTGAAGTACTGCTTTAATATTAGAACAATATGATTTATTTGGTCTACTTTGTAGAAATTAGTGAATAAACAAAAAAATAAGCATACACAATATCTGAAATAAAGTCTAAAATTTTATTAAATGATTTGGCCTGATTCATGTTTGCACACAATACAGCACTTTTCAGTACTCTCTATACTATCAATACTATGAGAGTAAGGAAATTTGAACATATGACTCCCATCCTCAAATCACTTCATTGGCTCCCTGTTTCTTCCCGGATCGAATACAAAATTCCTCTGTTAACCTATATATGTATTTCTGTCCAGACACTTTCATTTCTTCAAGATCTGATCAGTTTACAAACTTCCAATGGTAATCTACCAGTTCCCTTTACTAAGCTCCATACTAGCAAGCTTTTTGCTCTGTTGCAACACAGCTCTGGAACCATCTTCCTGTCCTATTGCGAGTTACACAGAACCTGGAGCAAAGCACTTTTTATTTAGACATTCCCATTAGAAACAGTAAGCTATATCAGGCTGCACTGATTGAGTCTCAATCGTTCAATGGAAGAATAACAAACTCTCTACAGACCTAATGAATCCTTTAGCATCCCTTCTACAATAGAACGTCACCATGGCAACAGTGAGTCAGAGAAAGAGAGGGGAGAAACTACAAAAAAAGTTAAAATAACTATTTAAAAAAAGGGATTCATTAAATGCAGATCCATGGTATTTTGCTTTCCTTCAGCAAACAGCTGTAAGTTAGTAAAATGTCAAGTAAATGATACTAATAGTTATTCACATATAGCAAATATCACTTATGTGGATGATTAGCAGTATTTTAATAGAGCTTGTCATTTAATTCTAACACTCTTTCGCTAAATTCACATGCAAACATAAATAAAGGCCTACATGCATTGGTAATCATTAGGATTGAGAGCTGTGCTGTGGTTGCATTAAAATGTTTAATTAAATGAACAGATTACAAGATTTACATTATGTTTTACACCAACTGTACTGCCATATTTAATGAGTATCTGTTTAGAAAAGGAGGACAGAGACATTTTTGTGAGTTTACTTTGAGCACAGTAGAGGTCAGGGGTCAAAATCACAGAGCTTAAACCACAAATATCAGCAAAATGAAGAGCTCATCAAACACATCCCCAACACCACCGAACAAGAGGTGTTGCTGAAAGCTGTAATCAAGGTGCTGTGAGGTTTGAAGTGTGAAGAATACTCTGAAGAATACAGAGCGCATCAGACCTTTGTTCTGAGAGAGTCCATCTGTTAGACAGAACTGTTCACTACAAATGAGGGTGTTTCAAATATGGGTACCTTTTGACCCCGTTGAAATAACTCTCTATCAAAAAACCAAAACATACTTTTAACATTCTCACTAGTTTGTTTATTCTAGTAACAGTGGGTGAATGTGTTACGGACAAATTTTGTCTTTTTTACCCTCCCACAAAGTCATCTTTTTTATTTTTTTTTTTACAGTCAATGCTTTGTCTCGCTAAAGATTTCATAACTAGCGATTTATGTGTCTAAAAAGCTTTCTTTTTCACACTTTTTTGCTTGATTTGTCAAAATTACAGCTTCGCTACAAATGACACATAGTAAAAAAAATCTGTTCACAAGTGATATTTACTTTGCTTTTCCTTTGTTGTCTTCACACCTCACATTTCATATTTCATCTCAAGATGTTCTTTACTGACATTGCTGTCTCCTTGGTAACTAAGTATAACTTTCAAAAAACTTTAAAAACTGGTGCATCACTCACTCACTCACTCACTCACTCACTCACTCACTCACTCACTCACTCACTCACTCACTCACTCACCAAATAAATAAATAAAGTTTGGCTCACTTTGTTTAAAAAAATGTATACTGATATTTTAATACCTTATAATCATAAATGCTTTAACAATAAATTTTATTTTAGGCATATACGCTACTTTATATTTTTTGTACAAAATTAAAATTTTCATATTTATATACACACGCACACATATATATGTCACGATTAATCGCATCCAAAATAGTTGTAATAGAATGTGTATTATCTATATTTATAATGTATATATTAATACACATGAATACAGACCACATATTTAAAAAAAATATATAAATATATATATATTATAAAAAGATGTACTGTATATATTTATTTTCATTTAATTTATATTATATATATAAATATATTTAATAAAAAAAATTATTTTTCTTAAATGTATACATGCATGTATGTTTATTGAAATATACACAATACATAGTATACACAATTTTTTGGATGTGATAAAGCATCTGAAGTATAAAATTATTGGTGAATCTTTAAGCCAATCACAAAGCGTGAGCCTATCACATATCACCATCACATTCCACCTTCCCCAACTTTGGCCTCCCTCAATCTTAGTCTTTTCCCAAGACCTGTCGGAAGCAGGGCCACAACATCACCTCAAAATGTGAACTAAACACTCTTCCTCTGTTCTCTGATTGGACAGGCTGTTTCAGAGCCGGAGAGAAACTGGTAGATGGCTTGCTATATCAGACTGAGTACAGAAGCGAACTGAAATTGAAGTCTGACGTAGTCAGGCTATAAGTGACAATGGTTGAAGAAACACACATCATTGCACCCTTAGCACAGTTATTACTTGCACGGCTCTTATTCATTTTTATGCATGTTTGGTGCAACCCGTGTGCTGCTTTTGCCTTGATATACAGAAGTGCAAAGCTCTCATGGTCTTGATCTAAAAGGAAAAAACATCCTGTGAGATGATGCAGGGCCACAAAAAAGAGAAAGAAATACTCCTCGCTTGATTTATGGTACAAGAAACCTCAGCTGCAGCTAGAAATGTCCTTTGTTCCATCAGAGGTTCAGTACGGGTGCCGCCAGAACAAAGCCAGGGGCCCAAAGCAGCTGTGGTGATCAAACAAGAACCAGAGACACGAAGCTCAGCCCAAATGTTCACCTTCTGATGCTGGAACAGCAAGAATTTTATGATGTCTTCCAAAGTAGCAACTCATGATAGATGGCATCCATGCTGTCTTTATTACAGTCCTAGCAGACAGCTATCTACTGCATGTGCTGGCCCTCTATCCACTTTAGATGGGAATGGATGGCTCTGCTCTTTTCTCTGACAATGACTTGAAAAATAGGGGACATGCTGTCTAAAGGGATTCACCCCGAGTGATTCAGACTCCAGCTCGCTTTCTGCTCCGTGGCTAAAGAGCAGCTAAATTATATGTACGCTTGTTCTAACCAAAAAAAAGAGAAGCTGTTTTATCGAAACACCCAGAATGAGGGAAAGTGGATGTGGTGGGGAGAGAAAAGCGAGCGGGAGACACGATGGAAAAACGAAGAGAAAAGAGCATGAAAAAGATACATGCATAAAGGCCTCGAGATCCATTCCCAGTGTCATACATGAAGGAGAAACATACATATTCAAAGCACAGAAAGCCTTTTAAATTATGATGATGTTGAAATCCTGCATAAAATGAGGGAAGTGATGAATGTTCACACAAGATAATGATCCAGAGAGAGGGAGAGTGTCGGTTGGATGTTTCAAAAGGTTGCTTCTGCACTCTGTAATCTTGCAAAACACACCAAAAGCTCTTGCTATTGAGAATCGCTCTGTGGATGGTTTTCCTCGGGCGAGAGGTGCAGACCGGAGGCATAAACAGGACCTTGTGAAATTCAATGAAGTCCATTATTCTATGAAATATTTACTGACAATATGGTTACAGCTACAAACAGTGACAGCTCAGATGTGGCTACATGACTTGTTCTTGTACTAAGACAAATTTATGCATAATACACTTGACAACAATACAAGTCTGAATTTGATCTTGGTCTCTGTAACTCAGTGTCCTTTTTATAATTATGATTTTACCTCACAGCTGTTATGTTGATTTACTGTGAGAAGAGGGCAGCCATAGTCGTTAATATTCATTTATTTCTCTGGATGAGAGAAATGAGTGCAAATTTTTTAGGAAAATGAAAAAAATCGAATAAATCTAATGATCTCTCCCGGGGAACAATAAGATAACGAGATTAAATTAAGAGCAAATGGAGATGTTTGTTGAAATACAAATCAATAGTCACGTTCTTTTCACCAAATTATGGTAAACTATACCACATGTTGGCCTCCTGGTCTCATTTGTTACAGCTTTTAATTTTCTGAAAAAAATTATAGTGGAAGCATTAGGAGATTAAAGTTGATATTTAACCAACACAAATAAAACAAAAATAAATACAAATATCTAGCACTGTCAGAACATTACCATTTTTTATATGGGAAACCTAATAAAACCTAAAAAACCATAGCTAGCTCAGGCATCATAAAATAAATAGATAAAATAACACAAGAAAAATAAAAAATACAGAATTTTTTTTTGTTTACAAAATATAATTGTGTAAATGTGTCTTATCAGGTATACTTTTAATAAATTAATGAATGTCTGAAAACCTAATAACGGTGGCCAAATAAAACGATAAAAAAAACGAATACATTAATTTGATGGAGTTGTACAGTGGTACCTACACACATTAGAGAAGGTGAAAAAAATTATAAAATATCTATTTTACATTTATTTTACATAGGATAACATTTAATAATGCCAACATAATTGAGCAAAACCAGTGGACAACTTCAACGCTATCACTAAAAAGCAGCGGCTTCTATTTACATCATAAGACTGCTAATAAGATTAGCGTTAACTCAGACAAACATTTCAAACCCTTTCAAATGCCTCGACAGTAAGTGCCTAAAAAAGAGGAGGTTGAAGCACTTTCAGAGCTTAGACATGCGATTTATTTAGTTACATTTACTCAACTTGTCAGACTACATCAGTATTTGTTGGAAAAACGTACCAGACTCATTAAATAAGACTTGACAAATGCAGATCGAAAACAGGGTTTGTTTATGATAATCCAACAACTGAGGGGGATATAAAAGTTGTGGCAACTTTCTAGACTAATAGAAAAGCAAAAATCCTTTTGGTGATGTAAACTTTGCGGATTAATACTAGTAGGGATTTCCCTAAGTTTCAGCAATTCAGAAAGTGCTGATAGGTGCCTGAAAATTTTGCTGAAATGAATTCTCGGCTTGTGCCAGCGGCATTGTGCATAATCAAAAAACAACAACAACAAAAAAACAGCAACAACTGATTGGCCACTGTCTGGATTGTAGGTCTTGCTTATAGGTTTATCTATTTTTAATGGCCTACCGCTAAAATAAAGCTCCCTCTAAAGGAACTATTTTGTCTACCGCAGTGAATGCGAGGCAGTACTCACCGACTCTCACGTAAACCGACCTGTCAACGCAGAGAAAAGGGAAACGCTCGTACTCCGGCATCTAGCTCAGATTAAAAGCAGCCAGATGGGAAGACAGAGATTTATCAACGCCTTAAAGAACCTTTCAAAGCTGTGCCTCGTACATCACCTTCAGTTCTTTCAAGACAAGCAATTTACCCTCCCACCCCGTCACAAATCTCGCACCGTGGAACCACCACCACAGACAGACACAAACCTCATTTTCAGGGCGCACTTTTGACTGGTTAACCCAGAATGCACCTGGAATTACTTAATGGCCAGTGAATCATGACGAGAAACAGGTCTGCACTTTTTCCTTTTTCTCGTCGCCGTACATTATTTCAAAGTTTCTGAAAGATTTCAGGCGGTGAGCAATTGTGCCCAGCCTTGATTTAAGTGGAAAAGCTTTTTCAAAATAACTCAGCGATTCTTTTCGAAAGGGTTACAGCATAAGGTGGGAGGACATTTTTTTTCCGACTGGAACTGTCCGCCCACTGCTCTCACTGTTGGCAATCACATTCAATTCAGCCTAAATGCTTGCTGTATAGAGCTGATGCTCCACGCTGGGGACACGGGGATTTAAGCCAAATAAGCGAGCTGAAATACAATCGTTACAAAACTGCTGCGGCGAGGAGATGAGATTCATGGTTGCTCGAAAGATTTCTCAAGGCGTCAATATCAAGAATATTTCAGTACAGGCCAATTACTCTCCAAAAAAAATAAAAGCGGCAAAACGAGCAGTATTAATTGCAGTCTAAGGGAGCGTCACGCAATGATCCATTACATTCAGCTTATCGTTTGAATATTTCATTCAGCCAATGATAATAACAGTAATAAAGCATATGGGCACAGATCGCAGACCTTCTGTCGAGCAGGGAGGTGAGAGAAATCATGAGGTTCAGATGACAAATGGCCTGCCAGTCAACAAACCCTGCGTCCTCGTATTGTTTCAATATAACACTGACACACGGTTTCCTCCAAGCACACAGACCTTTGAAATTCGCTTTTAAAGGACAGATCCACGCTCAGGCTTGCTTCCAAAAGCTAGCGAGCTGCCTGACGCCTACATAGGAAGCTGCCTTATAGACAACATCTTAAATGATAAACATATAATGCTTTGTACGTCAAAAAAACATAAAATACGCGGTCGGTAGCCACTGATTGCATGTAATCTGGATTATGTAATCAGACTCCAAAAATGTAATTATTGTAATTAGATTAAATTCATTTTTAAAATAAATACTTGTAATCAGACTACTACTTTTTTACTTTTTTATGTGTTGTCAGATTAATAATCGTAATTAATCACATCCAAAATAAACGTTTCTGTTTATATGTACTGTGTATATTCATTATGTGTGTATATACTGTATATATATATATATATATATATATATATATATATATATATTTATATATGCATGTATATATTTAAGATTTTTTTTTAAATATTAAATTTTTGCATATAATATGAAATGCATTAATATAAATATATAGATAATATATAGGTAAGTGTAAATTTTTTCATAATATATACTGAATGTGTGTATTTATATATACTGTACATAATACACACATATATGATGTAAACAAAAATGTTTATTTTGAATGCGGTGAATCACGATTAATCATTTAAAAGCGCTATTTGTTATGTATTATTCACGCAATAAAAATATAAATTATTTATAATTTATAGATTTTTTATTTGAATTATCATTGTGTTATTTAACCATGCACTTTAAAGGGCTTTTGTTTTTTAAACACTTTTGCAGGTAAATGCACAAGTTCAAAGTCAGCTTTATTTCAAGTCAATGATTGACATGCTTTTTTTTATCTTTTGCCTAATATATTTATTTGAGGTAACCCTAAGATTTTAAGATGTTTTAATAATCAAGTATAGCAACCCTGAATGTTCAGGGTTCTTTGACTAATGGTCTGTTAATGGTCACATTACATGCAGGTCAACAAATATTCGGTTTGTGGTTATTTTGACTTATTTTGAAAATACGTTTTAAAATACTGTTTTACGAACCCCAGTTTGGAAAGCCTTGATGTAATGTAATGCTTAATAAACGTCATCTTGTTAATTACATCAAATGGAACATATTTACGGTGGCCGAGAGAGCTCAATACGCTGCAAACTTCAGAAAACACATGTAAACAGAAACAAAACTAATCAGTGATTTTCAAACAGAAAAAAACGACAACGCATTAAGAAAGCATCTTCATCAGTTTAACAACACAGGCGCTGCAAACACAGAAACGCGCTGCAAACACACTGTAAAATATATATATATTTATGATAATATACCGGAATCTGGGGTTGCGAAATTCTAACGTTAAATAACGGTAAAACCTTTATTTCTTTTATGGCAAAAAATTGTACACTGTAAAAAGAAATCCGTAAAATTAATGGTAAAACAGCAGCTGTGGTTGCTAGTATAAAACCGTGAAAAATATGATATCATAATTTTTGTTTTGTTAATAGTTTTATGTTTTATTTAAAATTTACAGCTAAATACCACAATTTTTAATAAGAAAATAGTGATAGTGATTAAAATAGTGATTGGAATAGTGAAATCTATTTTGTACCTTTGAAATACTCTAATAACTACCAAATGCAGGTGGTTATGAGAAAGTCACATGATGAACTAAAGCTCATCACAAGTAGCTTTTACACACAAGCACTAAACACCATCATGGATAGAATTATTAAACTAAAATGGGCAATAAACATTACATGTAACATACAACCCTAATAAACATAACTGATACAAAAAAACTAAGAAGAAACATAGTTATTTCAAAGAAAAACTAAATTTAAAATGCAATGCAGGAAATTCTGGAAATGTCAATTTACGGTGTTTCCCTGTAAATTTAACAGGAATTTACCATTAACCATTTCACTGTTTTTTACAGTTAAAATCATGGCCATTTTTTACAGTGTGCGAATACGCTGCAAACACACAAACACGCTACAAACTCACGAATGCGCTGCAAACAGATAAAAGCGCTGCAAACACAGAAAGTGCAGCAAACACACCAACATGCTGCAAACACAGAAACGCACTGCAAACAGCACGGACCACAACGGAAATGTTTTAAGGGGACCTCAAAAAGTGACGAACCTATCTGAGAGTAACTCTAGCTATAGCATTAAAATAATGTTTCACAGTTAAGTGTGTAATTCGTCAGATTAGTCTAAAAATATCCAAAAGACTGTATAATCAGGTTATTAAAATAAACACAAAAAAACCTACCTTTTAGTTCAGCGACAACATCTCTTCTCTGACCAAAAGCCACGGAACAAATAATCAGGTCCCAGATGGGTTGGTCACTTTTTGAGGTCCCCCTGAAACATTTCTGTTGTGGTCCGTGCACGTTCTTGTGTTTGCAACGCCTCTCTGTGTTTGGTTGCGTTGTGAGAATTTGCAGTTTGCATGTGTTTTCTTCTGTTTGCAGTGCACTGAGCTCTCTTGGCCACTGTACATATTTCACTTTTTAAATGTTTTATATCAGTACAGATTAAAGATTAAAACATACAGAAGATTAAAACAATAAAGATCCAACAAGTTAGGTAATAAACGAGTTAGGTCAAACCAGAGCCATAGAAAGAGAGAGTTGCGACAACGGAAGTCCAAAACGCTTGATCGTCACGTGATTCATGTAGAGTCGAAATAGTTCCCGGAAGTTCTTGGCGGGCAATTCAAATATATGGTAGTAGAGAGACAGAACTGCGATTTTTGGTAATTAGTATTCGATACATGGGTTGATTTACAATTTGTACATACTACGCACGTTTGAGTATTATATTTATGTAATTACAGCATTGTTGATTTTTTTAAATATAAAAATCTGCTAGTATTTTAAGATTTATTTGGTCACTTACCGTTACCTGCCTATTGCGTTCTTACACTGGCATGTTAATTAAGTCATGTTTAATGTGGTTTAACTAATTTAATGGTAACTGAGGGCCAAACTAATACTGATGACTAATTTCATCTTATTAATGACTTTAATTATTAATTATGACTTTCAGAAAAGACAAGACAGGAGAGCGACAGGTGATTGTCAGCGCACAGCACAGCAGCAGCAGCATGATGAAATCCTTAGGAAAATCCACACCAAAAAAACGAATATTTAAGTGAAATTAAATTAAAATTCTTCATGTTTTCATCTTTATCCCCCATGCGCGTCACATGCGCCAGAACCCATTTGACTGCTGACTTAGTTTTGCGTCTTTTCCCGCGTAGTTCCATAGGCACAATCGTAGCTGAAATAAACCTATACATGAATGTAAACACTTAATGTCTACCAAGTCTTAATGTGACAGGCTATTAAACCTGCTGCAGTCTGCCAGTGTTGTTAAAATAAAACCACAGAAGACGACTAATAATAAAACTATCAC
>JAUCNO010001216.1:0-28956 GCA_032353835.1 Enteromius viviparus
TGTGTATTTATCACTATAAACAGCAGCTAGTAAGAAAAACAGGCTATGGAGCTACAAACACACGCTACAAACTCACAACTCACAGCTCACAGCAAACTCTACAACACAATGCAACGATTGCACAATGCACAATGCATCAGTGTCTTATCTCATGTTCAGAGTTGTCATGTTCTATCATTTAGCCAACTGATGAGGAATTCTCTCACACACACAAAAGACATACCCCGTTCACCCTCTGTTTTGTTTCTCTAATTTGTCACCGCTAATCAGAGAAGAAAGCTGCAATCATTGCACCTCAGTGTTGAAGCAACATGCTGATGACAGCCAAGGTCTTCTTCACTGAGCTGATGAGCATGAGAGACGCAGTGAAGTACACTTGTGGACTTGAGGACTTGTATTCCCAGAGTGGGACAAGCATCTGTTCACCTTGAGAGCTGCCATCTCACATCAAGAAATGCCCAAGCAAAATACAGCAAACCCGCTTCAATTAGATCTGTATCATTGATATTGTGGTTATACATTATAAGTTCATATTTAAATAAATAAATAAATGTTAAGTATCTTAATCACCGTTTAATAAGGGACCCTCATGGTCAACTTACTCAACTTCATTTTGTTTTATTTTTCCAACATCATTTTGATATATATGTATATACACATAACACCTGATTCTGCAATTTAAAATTTTATTTTAAATTTAAAAACTATTTATCACAAAACATACAATCTTAATTTCATTCTGTTATCCCACTAAAATGACTTCCTGGTAGACAATGTCAAAAACTAACTTTTGCTACTCATTACAATTAAACAGGATTGCCATTTTTTAAACAATTTAAATGATATATGTATATACATACATATATATTGTTATACAAATTGGTATTTTTATGTGATTTCTATGCATTTTATTTAATACAATAATGAATATTAATTATTTAAGAATTTATTTGTATTAATATTAAACCTGTGGGAAATTGTGTATGGCTTTAGTCAATGGTTTTCTTCCTTTAGAGTCCCATCAGCATAACAGCCTTGGTGTAAATTCCCTCGACCGAACAACCTCGTGAACATGACTATAGTATAGAGGTTATTTGCATCATGTAAATATTTAATGCAATGAATCAATCCCCAAAAACGGAGAGCAGGGCCATAGTAACCATCTAATCAGTTGAATTTATGCACCATGGCTGTTTTCAACATCTCTGCATATTTTCTCCAGCAACCCGACAACCACAGACAAAAATAACCATTTAAATTATGAAGCACCATATGCCCGTACACTCTATGGATTTCCTTACCGTCCCCAGTGCAGCCACAGAGAGCCGTAGCCATGCAATTAAACACCTTAATTATCAAACTGCCCTTTCACCATAATAAGATAAATGTTAAAATTAAAATGCAGATTCTACAATTCAGTCTTTTTTCCAACCCAGTTCCGTTCAGGATAAAGAACAGTTGCCATGGTGATAGAGATCCTTAAGAGAATAAATAAGTGCCACTGATGAGCTAACAGAACTAACAAGTAACCTGACATGTAGAGGTACAAAGTGTTCACAGAAATTCTCATCAATAACCTGCCATTCAATTCTGCACATAGAGGAAACATACTCCACTGTTTCTACCCGAACAAAAGCGCAGACAGCACAAGTACAGAGTGGTTCAAGGTTGGAAGAAATTAAATGGCTGTGAGGGTATGGTAAAAGCGAGAAACAGACCACTTTAATAATCAGGATGGAAACAATCACTATGACTCCCTGGAAACATGTTTGTACCGATCAGAGATATATAGGAGCAGCGTACTGTAAGATTGTGCGCTCTCTTCCTGTTATATTGAACATTTTGAAGCTCAAATGCAATAATGAACACTGTTACATTTCATGGCATTTATTTGCTCCTGGCTGACATCTTTTATTTGAAGTACATTCAAAATGAATGACTTTCCAACATTCTGTTATGTCTGACTGTTAATGCAGCCAAAATAAAGTGTTGGGTTATAAAAGAGCATTTCACCCCAGTAAGAAATACAAACATTATTGTAAGATAAAGGATCAGATGAGAAATATCTACATTGTGTGTAAAAAAATAAGCGTAATACTGCTTTAAATAATTATTTTTAAATAAATTATTATTAAGTTTTCTATTTAAATTTTTTGCATTTTTGGTTTTGTTTTTCTAAGCCAAAAAATATATATTTCTTTTTAAACATTTTCCCCTGATTTACTCAATTTACCCACTTACAGTAAATGTAGTTCATTGTAACAATATTCTCAAGCATATTTACAACAAAAATCTATTTATGATAATTAATTTCACCCCAAATACTAATTTGCCACTATCCTAGGTTTTGCCTATTTGTCAGTAATATTTTTGCTAATCTATAACACAATACATTTTTAATATGCTTCCTTATTCTTTATATTTTAGTATGTACAAGTCAGAATAAGAATTTTTACAGAATATTTTTTTTTTGATAAATTGTGTTTTACTGAATGACAGTGTAAAGGCCTGTTCACACCGGGATGAATATCGTGCGCGGATATCGCCGAAGTTTAAAGCCCTGTTCACACAAGCAGCGACAAAGCGACGCGATTCCATTTATTTCAATGGAGAGCTGGCGATATCCGGCGACAAGAGCGACAGCGGCCGTCAGTGACCGTTGGTGACTGGACGTGGGCGTGTCCAGCGACCGCCAAAGTTCACAATCTCTAGTCTTAGATCTTCACAATCAACTTTATGCAAATGAAGAGCGACTTTCGGGAGCGACAGCCAATAGGAAAGACGATAGTGCTCATGTGATCATACTCCATTTTTTCTGCTCCATCAGTGATGGTTGATGTTGCTGCTAGTGAACGGGGCGTAACGCATCGTGACTAAACACAGGGCGCCAATGTGAGTGTACAGTACACACCGAAGCGCAAAACGCCAGGCGTAAAAGCGTAATAAAAAAAAAACGCCTCGTTTTTTTTATTTGACACACCGCGTTAAAAACTGTCCGAAAAGTGAGATTAGTGCTTTTGTTCACGTGAGCTGCTGAAGTTACAGTAAAACAGAACTTGGTGGCGCTCAAGATCACTGCAAGAAAGAGGAAAGTAAACCAAGATGCCCAAGATGAATGTAGAGTTGCTAGTATCATTAGTTTCTGAACACAAAGAGCTTTTTGATGAACGTGACAGCGACTACAGAAATCTTGATAAGAGGGAGTTGCTATGGAGAGGAATTGCAGATCAAATAGGATTCGATGGTGAGCTTAATTTCACTTAGTTTTCTTTAAGTGCTGCAGCTGCTTCAAAAATCCATGTTCTGTTTTACCAGTTAACAGAAAGCGTGAAAATGGTTTTGAAAATAGCGTAAATACCGGCTCACTTCATCTTCTGTGCGACAAGCAAGTGTCAAAAACACAGTGCCACCTTGTGTACAGAGGTATTTCTGTTGTTTATTAAGCGCTATGCGAGTGAATTCGCCAGTGAAAATCGCATGGGTATGCTGCCAAAAAACGTCTCGAAAAACGCTAACGAAATGCGCGTGCGATATTCGTCCCGGTGTGTACAGGCCTTAACATTATTTTAACCAAATTTATAAATTAATATATGTATATATATTCATACATGTGTGTGTGTGTGTGTCATCTTCTAATTTAAAACTAAAACTGAAATTGAAATGTATAAACAAAATAAGAATAGAAAAAAACAAACAATAACAAATAATTTTATATATATATATATATATATATATATTTTTTTTTTTTTCTTTCTTTTTTTTTTTTAAATAAAAAATATAATTAAATCTCCCACTTAAAAAACATTGGTTGTGGCAAATAAAGTCACATTTTAAAATATATTTGCAGATATATATATAAAGTATAATTATATAATGTCACAATAATAAGATATACTACTGCCATAGTTTAATCTGGCCTTTGTATAAACTTACGTCTTTACACTAGACTTTAAGTGGGCACAGAACACAAATAAGCCAGCTGTGTAAAGACATCTTAAGATAAGAAAAGTCATAGCTGTAAAAAAAATTCAGTTGCAAATAAGATATATAAATAAGATATATATATATAATAAAACTGAAATCTAAATGAATTTGCAACTTTAATATAAAATTGGGCATGTACCTTTTAATTTTTTCATTTTTTTCTTACTCTGGGGGAGAAATAAATTGTGCTAGTGGGTAAAAAGAGAAATCGCATGATTTTTGTTCATTTGACCATAAAAGGACGTATTGGACAACTCAGAATAAAATTTAAATTAGTGTCTGAATGAGGCATGACATGTATCTGCTACAAGTTAAATTGTCTCTATGGCCCAGTGGCGATGGGGAGCAGGTTTATCCAGTGCATACCAATATTTAACCAGACTAACAAAACACAGTGTGTGTGAGAGACAGAGCGATTTTTGCTAGAGACCAGCTGACAGGGTAGCAGGCAGATTCAATCACAAGTAAATGTGCTGATTACTAAGATCACAGTCTTGCTCTCACACACTCGTCCCCTTGAGAAAATCACTAAACTACACATCAGTGCTGTCACTTAAATCAGAGCATGGGCGACCCCTCCCCCCCACACCCAATGAGTACACTGTACCACAGAGAAGCTTAGTGAACACTTTACACACAGCCTAGGACAATGTTTAAGATCATGTCAAGTTGTTGATGGCCCTGGACTACACAAATTTAACTATGTTCCAAATACTAGCTGGCTTTCATAAGGTCTCCAATCTATAAGATATATGGCTATTTCTGACATATAGAGCATTATTGTGATAAATTATTATTTAGATATCTAAAAATTGAAATATCGCCATATCTAAATGGTTCCTAAATAGCTGGTCTAAACACCCTATACATAAATGTTACTGTATGTTAATGTTGACTCTAAATCATAGCTGATTAGAGCTAATACAGTCTCTCTCTTTATATATATACGGTATATATATACAAAAACAAAAAAAACATTTTTTTTTACAATTGTTATTAAATAAGTGCAGCCTTGGTGAACATAAAATACATCTAATATGTTTACAACTATTATTATTTAAAAATATATATTTTTAAAAGACATGAAGTAAATTATTTAAGTACTGTATATCTTAAACTAGGACATTTGAACATGGTTGTAACGGAGGATCCAGTGGCACTCTTGCCCATGAGATCAACACAAACCATCACTCGATGCACAGTACACAACTTCTTACATTAAATATTTACATCTCCAAGATACCAAATTACAAAAGTCTTACATGAAAGACCTTGACCTTAACTGGGTTTTATCTTTAGATATGCATGAAAAGAGGAATTATGTTTCACTCATCACATCTCATCACAAGAACACAATACCAATTAAAAACTCTTTTGATCTTACGTGCAACCGCTATAAGGAGCAAAACCCATTTTCTCAGACACCCCTCAAGAAAATGAGTTCAGCCTGTGGTCCAAAACCAACAGCAAATCCTATACTACAAAAAACACTCAGTGTGAAATACACAGAGAAACATGCTCAACTGCCATTTAATAACGTCACACAATGACCATTTCTAGTGGAAAACGTTATTTTTCTATATCATTCCTAGGTGTATGCTTTTTACTTAACCTATCCTTGGTGATGTGCCGCCACCTGTTTGCCTCAATCCTGCTTTTTGTTAAAAAAAAAAAGATATTTGGGAAATTGTCTCCAGCTTCCTGTCGTCTAAAAGAATGAGGTAGCAAGATAGAGGGCAGTGGAGGAGAAGAGCTGCTCAGGTGGGGTGTTGCTATTGATTCCTTATGTGGGGACAATTTCCTGAGTGCCTCTGATTTGTCTGTCACATCCCATTATGACTTGTGTGCTTTGAGTTCCACTTTCCTTTGTGATACTGCATGAGGTGTCACAGCTTTTTATGTGCCACCGGTATTGAGGGAATGTATTGAATTCTCTGCAGTTTGGTTATTATTGTCTGCGAACTTGATTTACCCATCTGGGCGAATTTCAGAAAGCAATACTGAAATGCTGTAATCAAGTTACCCATTGTAAAAGTGTTTCAGTCAATGTGTGGGCAAGGTGGGAGGGGGCACGTCTGGCTTTTAGACGCCTCGCTGTGCTTTGGTTTGGAAGTTCTGGCAGTCATGATAAGGGAAAATTGTCATGTATGAAATAGTGTATCTAGCCAATAGAAATTCTCTTATCGCTACCTTTAAAGGCTTCAATGCACGTGCAAATCCAATAAGCCTCATTACTATGGAGGTAAAAGGATCAAATGACTTTCTTTGCATAAATTAAGACAGTGGTGCCTAATGTCTTTGCATTGAAACAGTGGTTATCTATTGTAACGCAACAGTAAACCTAATGTATTCAGATGTACACATAGGGACTTCTGCAAAATATATTTTTCAGCCCACATATTTTGAGATGTTAAATGCAAATTGTACATAAGTAATAACAATAATTAATTACATTAATGAAATGAAAAAAAAAAAGTTCTAAACTGATGTTGGATGTTTTTATAGCAGATTTTAAGCGGGTAAACAAACAAAACCAAAACAAACAAAAAACAAAACTAAGCATAACAACGAAGAGCTGGGCAATATATTGCACAATATATTCATGTGCATCTTGTCAGTAAAGCCGTTTTTTTAAATTAGTGGTAAATTTTCATCACCTGTTTTCAAATGGAGCGTCAGTTAATACACAGAGCCTTAGATCACTGGCAAGCTACGCAATGTCATACATTTGTGAAACTGAAAGTGATATTGCAAAGCTTGTCGGTTATCTACAGCTCTGTATTAACCGTCGCTCTATTTGAAAACAGATGATGGAGATTTACAGCTAATCAAAGAACCCAATTTCCTGATGAGATGTATGGTGCAATATATTGCCCAGCCCTAACAACACAAAACAAAACAAAAAGTAGTTAAGACCTTTGTATTATTGCAGATTTTAAGATGAGAGGTTGTTCAGTAACCAAACCAAACTGGAAAAAAGTTCTGGATTTTGTCTTTTAAAGGGTTATTTCACTGAAAATTCTGTCATTAATTACTCACCTTGATGTCGTTCCCAACCTTCGTTCATATTCAGAATACAAATTAAGTTATTTTTCTTGATATCAGAGACCAATCTGACCCTCCATAGACAGCAACACAACTGAAATGATCCCAGACCCAGAAACATACCAAAACCAGTTGATGTGACATCAGTGGATCAACCTCACTTTTGTGATGCTTCTGTGACTTACATCTTCCGCCATTTTTATGCACCATATGCACAAGCTTTTAAAGTATTTGGCAAAAGATGTAAGTAGTAAAGGAATGGTTGAGTACATGATGTTATTTTTGTTTGCTTTGTGAAAAAAGTATTGTATCATCACCAAACTGAAGTTGATATCACATGGACTTTTTTACCGGTGTTTTTACCACGTTTCTGGAACTGTGATAACATCAGGTGTATTGCTGTCTATAGAGGGACAGACGGCTCTCTGATGTCATCAAACATTTGTGATCCGAAGATCATATGGGTTTGGAAGGAGAGTAATTAATGACAGAATTATCATTTTTGGGTGAACCTTTTAAGACCTTAAGATATTAAGATATGAGACGTTGGTGGGTAACAAAACAAAACAAAACAGGCCAAAAAAGGACTTTGTTTTATTGCGATATGAGACTTTGGTGAGTAAAACAAAAAAAATACAACCAAAATATACAATAAAATAAAAATTGAGTAGTTCTGGAAGACCTATAATAACATAAAATAACACAAAAACATTGGATTATAGAGAAAGCCCATTTCTCCATCTCCGACACCTGACACCTTTTCTGCTGTGTAAGAAACATTTGACACATTTAATTCAATCTGCTTAGTAAGCCCAACAGGCAAATCAAATTAGCCAGACTTTTGCTGAGATATCTCTACCCGCTCGCTTACACCACAATGCACATGTAACACAGACCGCGGGTGTCTTCCTCCTGTAATTGAATGTGATCAGCCTTGAAAAATCCACAGTTAAACATTTATCCAAGTCGTTCGAAAAAATAAATGGATTAAACAAAGTCGACAACTTCCTACAAGGGTGTCATTGCAACATTTGCATTTCACAGGAGAACACCACCAGATGAGGAGACTTTTCATAAACATTGATGACATTTCTTTCATGTTCCAGTTTCCATTGCATCAAAGATTATTCTAATAGATAATGCCAAGGTTACTTGTGATAGTAATCAAAGGAATAGTAATTGTAAAAGCGAGCAGAGACTGCTTATGCATCGGGTGGAAATGAAATTAGCATTCGTTAGCATAATCACGTGGGAACAAAAGAGAAATCATAATTTCCTTTAAGGATGATGCGTCAGAGAATAACGCCTTGAGAAACGATCTCAAAAATAACTCAGAGCAAGGTCAGTGTTTGTACTCATTTTTGGAGGTAAAATCATCTCCGCTCTAATTGTTTTTATCTCTTATTTATCTCCCAAGTGAGGAAAAAGAGTCTCTCTCCACAACATTCCATTTAAACTCTGGTTAAAAGTTGTGTCACTTTTGCACCTTCAGCACAGAAAGCTGCATCTTAACCACTTAAAATCCAGTTGAACAAAGAGTTAAATGCATTAACACAGCGTTGCACTTTATTTAAATTGTCATCTGCATTTTTCTAGCACAAACACTCCTTGTTTCTATGCAAATTAAGCTCATTATATCTTGTGCCTTTATATTTATGGAGTCAGACTGCAGAAGTCTGCTGCATCCTTCCACAACGTAGCACTCAGAACCAGGAACTGTAGCGTGCAAATTGCCTTCAGACTTTGTGGGAACGTTTGCGCCATTACCTGATTTGCATAACTCGTTTAGCGATCCTGAAAACAGCACACACACACGGCACATGAAAAACGGTGCTATCGGTGAACTCTCTGCATCTGAAACTCATACAAAGTGATCGGCTTCTGAATTTTACGACCGAGTCGAAACGTCTTACTGAGAGCTCTGCCCTGAACGTCATGTTTTAACAGATAGAGCAAAATGAGACAGACCGTCTAAGAAGTCAATTAAAATGAAGTAATTAAAATGCATTCAGGGCAAAACATGTCTGAAACTGCAGCGAGCGCTGACCTTAAAAGAAATTTGCAAAACTTCTGTAATGAAAGTGTCCTGAAAATCTTTATCTGACATTTTGATGGGCTCCTACATTTATAAACTTGTCAAAAAGCAGGGCCAAGCATGTTTTACATAACTACAGATATAATTTACAAACCTCCATAATAGGACACTAACTGGTTTCTTGCTGTGCAACACCTTATTACAAAAAATATATGGTTGGATAACAGCTTGTGTGACACGAGCATTTAAAAATGGCAATTTAATTGCTAAGTACTTTTATTCTAACTCACAAAGAGTTGTACTACACTTGCAGCGACTGTCGCTAACCTGTAATTGATTTTTCAATCAGCATATGATAGATGCGACAACGATTTCAATTCGATATTCAAGTGAAGCACATTCAAGCTTTTTCAATACGACATATAATGAAAGCAAATGTACATTATCTCTCTTCTCATTACATTACCCAGCTGCTAACAAACCTTGCCCTCAAACGACCCAGCTGAGAATGTCGTGGAAAATAATCACTTTTGAAACACGCGTCTTGACCCCCGTGGACTATTCGGGAGGCTTCCACGTGGTGGCCCAGGGTGACTTTAAAGTGCAGCGTTGCTCGACTAAGGTAGTGTCAGTCTGCATGCTCGTCAGCTCTCCCCGGACGCCCAACCCTCCATCGACTCGTCCTTGAGAAGCACTCTCATCTCTGCAGTTTGTCCTATCACATCACTGTTTTATGCCTGTAACATTAATAATAGGCCAGTTAATCTCATTGCCCATTTCTGAAAGTTCTCTCTCTTGGTGACTGAATTTTATTTGTGCATGCATCCTACATTATAATGAGGGCAAAAATAAGCCTGTTTCCATTCTAATGCTTTATTAGACTAATGAAATCTTTTTAACTTGTTTATTTTTGGTCTTCATAACAGAGTGCGGTTGTATACTGAGGAATTTCAAAAGTTAATTATTCATGTCCTTGTTGTATCCAAAGTACTGCACTTCTAGACAAGCAAAATAAGCCTTTTTATTTCATTTTGATCTTTTTTAGTTTGAGTACTTTTCTTTATTTTATCAATGTATTCTCAGAGGCCAGTACTTAGAGGAATAGTTCCCCCCAAAATTAAAATTCTGTCATTATTTACCCTCCCTCGAGTACTTCCAAACCTGTATGAATTTCTTTGTTCTGCCGAACACAAGGGAGGATATTTTGAACTTTTGTAACCAGGCTGTTTTGGTGAATTATGACAGGATTTTAATTTTTGGGTGAACTATTCCTTTTAAGCATGTGGAACGGCAAAACAAACAAATCTCCATGAGATCTTTCTTTTATTCTAGTAGGCATAAATTATCAATATACAACGTCTCAAAAGAAGTTGCTCACTGACTTCTTTCGCCAATGCTAAATTATCTCTCAGTGGATGCTTCCTTCTGCTCTTTTGGGATATTACATATAGTAGAACAGTTTTTATGACTGAAAGTCTCATTTGGTTGAATACAAGTTAGATGTTAATGGAAAAGCCTCTTTTCTGCTCATTGTTATTGCCCTGCTATGATGTGCAATTGTGTCAGTGGAACACTAGATGATCTGAAAGTATAATATATGCTGGAGTATTGTTCCACAGAGAAAAGTTATAATCCTTGAATATGCATAGTCCTATTGGATGAGTGACAACATTAAATGGGTGAGGCTGAAGAAAACAGCAAGGCATAAAACATGGATTTTCATGGCATGCTGTGAGCGGTTTTGTTAATTTCTCTTCAAAATGGCACAGGTGTTAAAATATCACAGAAAATGGAAGTCCATGTGAATTGCATTCGCTACAAACAATGCATTCAGGATAAAGCAAATCACTGTATCTTCAGAAAAACATTACTTGCACATACAGCATGACACTTTCTTTGAAGTATGAAGGACAACATGAACGCAACTACATTTGACTCTTTGTTGTATTGGCTCATCACCTCTTTTTGAAAATGAAAAAAATAATTCATTAACCAGATGCAAAAACTACACAAGACAGTATCGTTAATATCAATATGATTTATATGTGATTTAATAACACTGAAAAGACATCAAATATCACACCATAAATGTTACTTACACTCCATATAACAACATAGTTTTCAAAATCAACTATAAATTGATATAATTGTACACTCAGGCACTTACAGCCATACTAATCAACCACTAAATATATCCACAAAGAAACACACACAAACAATATTTTTTTGAAAGGAGAAAGACAATGCTATTTTATTAATCATATTTCTACAGAAAACAATTCTTAAACTTTAAACAGGGAGTGTAGCCGCATTCCATAAATCCTCTTGTTCAAATTATTTTCTCTGTGCATGACCAAAAACTTTCCTTCAGAATGATATCAGCGCCCCGCGGATGTCACTATTATCATTACAAAGTGTCAGAGGCGGCCATGAATTATCCAGCTAAAGGCTCAAACCCATCCACTGTCCGTACAAATCAGTTCAGCTCATTTCACACTTGGAACGACTTATTGTAAGCTATTCACATAAAATCTGAATCAAGCGCATGTTGGACTGGCTCGAGCGACCAAATATTTTTTGAACAGCTAAATAACCTTGCACTGTATCACACTTTAAAAGTGCATGAACAGACTCAATGCCTTGAGCTCTCTGTTGTTAGCCACAAAGACAAATTTGAGCTCCTCCACGAGAATTACTTGCCTTATATATCTGTGCCAAATAGATGCAGAGCGGCCTCCCAAGAGATGCCAAAGAACAAAAATCCCCAGTAATGTGAAATGGAGGATGCGCTCATTATTTTTGTTTCAGATAAACAGAGGTAAATGAATATTAATGGAGGATTTATCATCAGCTTTTAATAATATGAGCTTAATTACACTCATGCTGAGAAGCCCCAAAAAGTCTAAATAATTGAAATGACACAAAACTTTATTGTCTGCCGTTTGGCTCCACCTACTTTCCAGGTAAAATCATTTAAGTCTGTCAATAAATTAACTTTTTTTCACACAGTGACAATTATTGTTTAGCATACCAGGAAGACCCGAAATATCATTGCCCATTGTGTTTATAAATCTCAGCAGGGGCATCATCATAATTTCTGTGACTAAATAGTAATTTGTGACAAATTAGTTATTTTAAACCTGCCTTCCTTTTAAATATCTCTACTCCTTATTGAATTTGCAAAACCTAACCAACATTATTGGTTGAGACAGCAACACTGTCTTAACCAATAGCAAGTTTGTTTGACCAATAGCAGACAGAAAGGAGTGTCTAGTCAAACTAATTTAAAGTACACCTATTATGCCCATTTAAAGGTGGCTAATATTGTTTTATGAGTGTCTTAAAACAGGTTTACATGTATAAAAGGTCAAAAAACACTTTAGTTTTCTCCAAAAATAGATTTAATTTTACACCATTTCTAAATTATTCGTAAACAATTCGTGTGAAGCAGTTAGAAGAATCAGTCTGTGTAAACCTCCTTCCCGTGAGCCCTCATTGCTGTGATTGGTCAGATGCCAGTTTGGTCAGCAGTTCTTGATGATTGGTCTACTGCTACAGTGGTCCACAGAGCTTGTACCAAAACTATAAAGGACATGCCAGGTATTGTGGTATTTAAGGTGGAGAGAGTGCTGGTTATTCACCAACCCCACCCACGATCCCTGCTGAACCTGGGACTTGAACCCACAACCTTTGGGTTGCAAGTCCAACTCCCTATCCCTTAGGTCATGACTGCCCCCTTTCTTACATTACTAGAGGTGCTTTCAGAGAGAATACGTCAACAACTGTAGTTAGCAAGGACTATAGTGGAAAGCAATTTAATGCATAACACTGCATTAAACATCGTTTATCATTACTGAAACTGATGAGACAGACAGACAGTCAAGTGCATCAATCACAGTATTAGACTACATAGGCGCACAGCTGAACAGAACTACAGAAACGTAAGTTCTTGTAAGACCAAGCGTTTGGTGAATATCGTGTTGTACTCCAAGATTGGAAAAGCAGTCAGTAAAATGAGGCAAACACAACAAGAGGTATGCTGAGGTGTTGTTGAAAAAATAAATGTTAACCACTCATTCTTTGTAGATTTTGGAAGGGCATGTAAAACAAATTTACTCTCACAGGATACAGCGTCTTCTTGACATGATGTATTTCCACGCGGAAATTGTACTGTTTGTGGGCGGGACAAGTTGTTCACGATGTAGAACGTGGGGGGACATCATACAAACATGTTACTTAGTGATGTGGATCCGTAACAGAAAAAGATTCAAATTGCTGAAGACTCGTTTAGGTGAATGTGAGACGACTCTTTTTTTTTTGATAGACAATAACTTTATTTATCGTGCACTGTCGGCGTCACAATTTTCGCACACTGCATGAAAGATCATATTTGAAAAGGCATAATAGGGGCACTTTAAAACCAGCCGTTGCAGTTCCATCTTGTGCCACTAGTAGTTCATAAATTACACACAGCATTAAATATAGAAGCTGTAATTGTTTCAACAGGATGCAAAGGATATGACCTCACAGGTTCCAAAGAGGGAATACTTTAATTAAGCGCATTTATGCAATGTTTATTTCTGCAGGTTCAGAGCTTGTTGTTATCTGCAATCCCTTCTAATCAGACAGTGACAAACGGTAGGTCAGCATGGCCACTGAACAGGGTCAGCCCAAAGCATAATGAATCAATGAGTGTTTTAAAACATTTCAGCCTAATGTGTCACAGGAGGAAGACTCTTCACAAATACTCCACAGGGAGCAATTCTGGCTGACTATTGATGTGAAAATTAGCAGTTAATGGTAATGGTAATCACTCACTATACAGTTATCACATGTACAGTGAGCTCCAGTGTCTGTGAACACTAGTGAGAATATTTCGGTTTTGCTTTTTTCGAATTCACTGTGTCTTTGTAATAAGAAATCATTATATCAGTAAGAAATTAAGGTTTAGTTAACATTTATTTAGAATTAAAATGTATTTTAAATGAAATATGTGTCAGTGTGGGTGTAAAGAGAGAGAGAGAGAGAGAGAGAGAGAGAGAGAGAGAGGAAGAGTTATTTAAAATCCCAAAACCTTGCAATTCGATTAGGCTCAAGGCTAACAATGATTTTATATCAATGTTTTGACAACCAACATAATCTTCCTAAAACTAGAGAAAATCAGATATCATTCTGATTTGAACTACTTTTGAATAATCAGGAAAGCCCAAATATATTGGAGGCCTTGATAAGACTGCAAAAGCTTATGAAAAGTTGTATCTGAGAGACTAAAATAATGAATAAAATAGTGCAGTAAGTAAACATGGGTAATATGACGGCAATGAAAATTTTGCTTACTCTTAAGAAATGATTACGAACAGTGTTTTCACTTGCAGTTCTCCGCAATTTTGATACCCTATAGTCACTGTGCTGGAAAGCCGATTGAATGACCCTTTCAAGTGGTAATCCTCCAATCAGAAACCATCAATTTTGCTATGCAGCATGAGAGCATAATTTTGATGATGATGCTAGTAACAGGACCATATGGTCATTCAGCAGACCTCCCAGGAAATCTAAGCAACTATGCACTTGCCAAACATTTGTGGGATGTAACTAACTGGCAGAGAAACGATTCAAGCCTACCAAAGAAGGTGGTATAAATGGGAAAGAAATGATTTGGGAAATGCAAATCAGGTAATTTGCATAAATATTACTTCACACCAATCAATATTAATTAAAAAAGGCGATGAAAGAGAAGATGCATTTAGAATGAGACCCATTTGGTTTGTCTGTAGCTATTCTGAAAATGTTTCAATATTCTCAAATCACATAATTAATCTGAACCGTGTTATACAGGCCAAACTGGCCTCCCAGCGTTCTGAATATGCAAATGTGAATTTCTGTGCTCACTTATTTAAATACACAAAACATTTGAGATCACAAGTGGAGCCTTGGGATTTCTTGTTTGTCCACGTGATCAATTACAGCTATCTACCTGATTTGACTCAGTAAACACAGCGGAATGTACAACCCAAATAATTTTGCTCAGGGCTACTATTCCCTTCATGCTTTCCAAAGTTACACGGAGGAGCCCAATTCGGTAGAGTAAAATTGAATTCAATATGCACCCATTTATGGCTCTTCCGTCGGACAGGAAAATATGCAGGCGAGAAAAATTTTTGCTAACATAAGGCAATCTGACAATATATTGAGCCTTTATTGTTTGAAAGAGAGATGGCAGCTGCGTACCTGGAATCGTTTATGGACTTGGGTGCTGAAATCACTGTTCTAAAACAGTCAGACGTGCAGTTGGTATTTCAAAGTGTACGAAACTGTTTAAGAATATTCTGGATTAAGAGCAAAGACGAACATTTACTTTTTTAAAGTAAAAATATATATATGGGTTACAGTGAGAGACTTACATTGCAAGTAGCCCGTATATTTTGAAAGTATAATCACAAGACTTAATACGGATGCTACGGTAACATGATTTTCATGATTTACTGACATATTCTGTGTACACTTATTTTACAGCAAAACAGAGCAAGGCCATAGAAACTAAAAACTGAAAATTGATGTAAAACAAAATTATTTAAAAAGCTTTACCTTCTAAATCTATTTGATTTAATAGAATTCAGATTTCTTATAAATTCATGCCACCTTAAAAGTGTGTGAAGAGACCAAAAGAGTCTAACATGACTTCACTAGAAGTCTTCATATGTAAACAAATGTAATGTTTTCATTACTCACAGCACCACAAAAAAGTGCATACAGTATGAACAACTTCCAGGATTAATAAAAGTTTAAAAACCTTTGAATTCAAAATAGCTAAGAATAACTCAGCAAAATAACGTATATAAATATTTGAAATGTTTAAGCTTGTTTATAATATCTTTGCAATTGTTCAATAAATATTACTGAAACTAAGCATACTTTAGGATGCTCTCAGTATGGCCACATTGTATGTGTATATGCAAAAATTGCACATATTACAGCATAATACCTACAAATAAAAATGAGATCAGACTTTTGATTCCTATGTAAGTGCATTCATGCTGCATCTGTGCATAAAAACAGACCATTCTGTCATATACTATATAGTATTCCCTCATTTGCCCCTGAATCACAAAAGTGTAACTCCTACAATATAGCAGTTTAATTTGTTTTTGTTGTTGCCATTGTCTGATGCCACGAACCTGTGATATCCAGAAATTGCACAAATACATCACATTTAAAGGTTGAACACACCAGAGAGTTAGCAGCGCCTATTACTTTTATTCCTGCTGGCTTTGCAAAAACCAACACTGGCATCATTATAAAAGGCTTTAGAAGAAATTTTACTTATATGAATTTGATTGATATGAGCTTCACAGATAATCCGCGTACCGCAGAGGTTTTGCATCCTATTGGTAAATGCAATTTTCATGGATGTATGCTAAACACTTCCCCCTACCTACAGTATATCAGAGTCTGAATCTTGAGTCAGTAAATAAATCAAATGGATCCTATTTACAGCATAAATGCACTATTCTGGGGCCTTTGTAATCTTGTATCAAAATGCAATAACTCACTCTGCCTCTGAAACAACATTTATTTTCAGCTAAGAAAGATATCACTAATCCCTTTTACTTTTCATATTTTTTCTCTTTTATTCTGGAAGGTAAATATATATATTCCGAAATAACATATTGCACATGCAAAATGTGTTGTGAAGTAAATTTTACATTGACTTAAAATCCTTTTTTATTAAAAAAATACACCTCAAGCACACGCATAACATTTGACATTTGAAAAAAAAAAGGAAGCAATGCATGCATTCTCTCTTCAAGAAGTGACTAGAATTCAAGATGGCCTCCAAGTTGAGGGAACAATGGTGATGAACATGATGCGCTGTGACTACTGATCCAAAGTGAATAAAAGGCTGCACTATTCAGTGGAGATGCAGAGCGTTCTCATGGCCCCTGGCATCCATAAAAGGGGCCTCACTCTTCTAAACTACCAATAAGCAAGTGGTCTTATCTTCAATATTTTTTGGGGGGGTTGTAACAATCAACCCAAAGGGTTTTAGAGAAATTTCTCTGCAAATACAACAATAAGAAAGTCTACAAATATTTTATTGGTGCAATGATGCAATCCACCCAGCACTCCCTCACTTTTCATTCTCATTTGTAACCATTCACGTTTCTCTGAAATCTGACATTTTAAATTCCAGTGGGAGTATATTAACACATGTGCATGATTCAGCTTTAACTGACACACTGTGGACGTGCACTTCATTAGCATCAGCCGAATTCCCCTTTCTTGCTCCGCAACACGCTCTGGAGCCCTGGGCCTGACAAGGGTCGTTTGCACAAAGTGACAGTTCAGTTCCCCCACAGATCGGAGTGCAAGGGGCCCGGACCCTGCAGTGCAGTCAGGCAAGTTTCTTTTCCAGAAATGGTCAGGCAAAAGAGCAAACGGCCACTGCTGTCTGAGGGCAGACCAGTGGTGGAGAGAGAGAGAAAGACAGAGAGTAATGAGAAACAGCCTCGAGACGTTGCTCATCTTCTCCAGCAGGGCTTCATTTGTGACTAATTTAGGAGACACAATTCAGAGCGTTTGACTTTGAGCCATCACATCAAGTGTCACTGTGCTTGGAGAGAGGAGATGATACAGAAATAAAGAGAAGAAATGGCACTTGCTGATAATAAGAATGTGGGATTGCCCGCATGTCCCATATATGGCCACCACACAAAAGCAAGGAGCCCTATGGGGAACATTGCTTATAAAGATCATTCATACCAAGACTGTGTGGTACAAAAATACTGTATCTCCATGCCAAGTAAAATATGAGTTACACTGGTGCATCAACTAAAATACAGGACTTGGGAGTAGGAAAACAATTGGATAGAGATGCTTAAATGCTTTAAAAGCTTCATCGCAAATGGTCAACATTTAAGAATGACTTCATTCAAAGCCATTTAATCTGGGGGTTTTTTTCAGCCCCAAGTCCTTTATGTTACATCAGACAGCCATGTCATATCAAGTTGAATGCTGGAGCTGTGAATAAATTGTGGCAGCTTGCTTTATAGACTACCTTGCTGTGCAAAACTAGCCTTGGCATCCCATTTTCCCAACCAAGGTTTCAAAGCCAAGGTTGACATTTCTACAGAAATCACTAGTTTGAATGTAAGAAGGCTGATGACATGGATTTCACTGCTGTTTATGTGTGGGTGACGTTCTTGTCAACTTTTTATTAAAAAGTGCCACACTGAAAACGGCTTCCAAC
Organism: Enteromius viviparus; assembly: GCA_032353835.1. NCBI lineage: Eukaryota > Metazoa > Chordata > Actinopteri > Cypriniformes > Cyprinidae > Enteromius > Enteromius viviparus. Next base: position 18,312 of record JAUCNO010001216.1, read on the forward strand.
TCCAAATGTTAAGATTCAAACATTCTAAAGGGTGTAAATGCCTTTCCTGGTTCCATTAGCGATGATCAAAGATGTGCCCTTAAGAAACCGTCTGTTTTAAATTCAGATTTGTTTACTGAAATTCTGGTTAGTTACAGGCAAACACATAAACCTGTTTAAGGTCATGGTCAACAAACCTAACGTGTTAATAAACCAACAAAACCATAAATCCGTAGCTGCGATATTCCTGCAATCAGCTAATGCCTGCTCAAGTGCATTTAATGTGCACCAGCATCATAATTATCCATTATGCAAGTCTAATATGTTTTTACATTTCAAAACACTTTACTTTCATCCTTGGCAAGGCAGCATTTCAAACACTGATGTTATCATAAAGTATAATCAAGCGCCTGTCTTTGCTGGCCTGCTGGATATCATCCTGCAGAGTGCAATGAACCAGAAAACCAGTTTTTAGAGATCCTCTCACCGCCCCATTCAAAGGCCACACTTTGTTACCATGCACACAACCAGGCGTGAGGGATATCAAAGACAACCATTTATTTTGGACCCGCTCAGTACAGATTTTTTTTGGTGGCTGTTTGAAGGCGTGCGCTGCTGAACGCTCATCCGGGAGGGCAGAAGCTTCATTCTGACACTACAGCGGGGCTGTGTGCTCTTTTAAACCTGTGATAGCAATCCACTAAAGCCTCCGCTCTATAAATAGAAGCTTTCAGTGTAATCTTCGAAAAAAAAAGAGAAAAAAAAAGAAAAGAAAAAATAAGCTGTCGCATTTAAGCTTCTCTTCACATGCAGATAGCTAGAAGTTACTGAAACATTACTTTTTAATGGTAAAGCTATATTTTCAGTGCCTATAATGATGACTGAAATGCCTTGAGATGAGACTTCTGTTTAAGAATTCATAGATACGGAAGGATTGATATTAATTATAAAGTCTGTGACATTATAAAACGCTCACACAATAACTGGGGAACAAAATAATCAATGGCTTAATCTTCATTTCAAGCTTGATTCATATTTAAAACATTACCAAATGAAAATCTCTCTCAGTTACGAGATCGTAAATGGAATATGACACAGTTTGGAATGGAATATAAAGCTAATTTAAAAAGGGGGATGAAAAGCGAAACTGGGGGCCTACTTAACTCAACTGAACCTTGATAATTCCAAAGCGCCGTGTTCTGCTTGATCGGGAAAGCTGCCACCTTCTCCCTAGGGGGTTATTATTTTCAGCTAGTGAAACCAGAATGCCATAGGACTGTTACTCCTTCCCTCCCTCTCTCTCTCTCTCTTGCCACCTCATTATTCATTATTTTTGAATCACTGTGTGCTGGGATTGAAGTGAGACTGTCAGCATCCATTCTCGGCCAACCATATCTGTAAGCTGTTGTCCTTTCACAGTATGCTGGGTCATCCCTGCCTCCAGTTGATCTCTATCTTGTGCCAGTTGTGAAATGTTACAGATGCTAATTAGCTGTAATATCGATGACCCCGATATAAGTCCATTATGCATCAGAATAGTTTATTGCTAGCAAATTCCTTCAAAGGCATCCATGGCAATCTGTTGCTGTCAGCATCCGTGGCAAGAGACAAAGCTGGACAGCAGAGGGACAACTGATCGCTTGTCACTGATGGAGGCTGACAGCAGCATAACAATTAAGTTTAGGCCAAAAGGCTAAGCATGGTGTCAGGTGCTTTGACCCTGTTCATTTCGTTTTTGGATTTGCAATTGAATAGTGAACTCGTGGTTTACTATGTTAAAAGGATAAAAGAGGTGACATGGTGTAAAAAAAATACATTAGACTTAGTGCCCCTGTTCCAAAAAAATATGAATTAGTTAATTAATTAATCGCCATCCAGGTTGTTACACTTTTGACATAACATAAAAAAACATAAAACACATCAAGAGAGGACATTCCTGTTCCCAGTACACCCAGAAATTGTTGTAAAAACTAAACAAACAAAACAAAAAAAAGTCATAGACATCAGTAGCAGAGCATGAGCTGTTTTGCCGTTCTTTCTATGTGGAAGGGTGGAGGAATACAAAGGGGCATCATAAAGACACAGTATAATTAAGCTGTGAAATGATCTCCAGCGTTAAAGGCCTGCAGCTGTCTGGTTCATACTCACCCTCCTTGGATGGGCGGCGCACCTCCGCGCTCAGATTGCACACCTGCGCCGAGCGCACCTGAGGAGTCAGGCATCCTTCGGTTTGTGGATTTAAAGGCAACACCACGTTACTGAGCATGAGCACGCTTTCAGATTCCCCATCGCCTAAATGTTGAGGACAGGTGCATTTAGCGTAGACTATTCCACACGATTCAGCTTTCTCTCCTTTCAAGCAGTTTTCCAACCACGTGCATAACACCTGACATCCAAACTGACTCGGGCTCGCCTTGTTTAAAACCACAAACTCCACCACAGACCTCTCCTCCTCCTCTGTCTTCTTGGTCGTCAATCCGTTGTAGTCGTAGGGAAACACTCGCCGGAGCTGCACGAAATTTTTGTCGTAATGCAAAAACACATAAATATTCTTGGCGTCATCACATAGGTGCACAATGGACTCGTTGATCCTCAACAGCTCGTTGATCTTCTCGTGAGAAAAGTGATCAAACTGGTAAGCCAGCAGAGAGAATTCAGAACAGCTAATTTCTCGTTTGTAAAGTTTTAGGTAGATGCTGTATTTGGTAGGATCTGGGTTCTCCAACGTCCAAGTGCAGTTTGTGAAGTTCTTGGGAAACATTTCGTTTATCGAGTAAGATCCATAGATAACTCCTTTTACCAGCGTGGAACACCAGAAATCTTGGGCACCAGTATATCCAAACATAACCAGGAGATAGGTGGAAAATATATAAATCAACAGATTACGAACAGCCTTCATCCTATGTCATTTGGCCTGCAAAGAGAAACATAGATGCACTACATTTTATTGTCAGCCTGTGTGGTGTGAAACAATGATTTGTCAAACCGTTTCAGTCTAAGACCTCATAACTGTCCGATTTAGCTTGGTGTTAAACACACATTTACCTACATTGTTGGTTTATCCGCCTATTTTCAGTAATAAACTACCATCTCGATTTTATGGAGATTCAACTGATCCTTTCCATGGGAATGTAACACATTTCGGATAAACATTGCCACCTTGTGGTGTTTAATAAATTGGGGGTAATAACTTTAGGCATCTGCTGTGGCAGAATAAAACTGCATGATATTTAGCGATCAAAAGATCATTTGATATGATTATTACACACTGAATGATCTTTACAGTGTTTGAGTGACAGACAGTGTCGGACACAATCATTCAGTAGCTTTATTGTTATATTAAGTAGCGACTCGTTCTTTTGAAAGGATACAAAAAGGCTGCATACATGTCACCAACAAAAAGACATGTTGGCACGATAAAACGTTTTGGTTTTATATTCACTCGAGGGTAATGTGTCGCAATTCTGCAGTGATCTACGTGTCTGACCGCATAATAATCATCTACAAATCTGTCTGCTCAGACACTGTTGGGATTTCTGCTCAACTAAAAACCCACATACATTTATTAAATATCGTCTTTTATATAATAGACAGCGCTCATATCCGACTGTCTATAATGTCGTGATCTATGTAAGGATTAGAGCAGCGTTACTTTTATCGTTTCATTCCCTTATTGAACGCGATCTATAATTTTCATGAGGCAAAAACTTTGATGTCGATGTAAAGCATTCGTCTCCGCGACGATCAGCTGAACGTATTTCACCATAATGTAGGGAAATGCGTTGAATTCCCAAATATTCTAGGAGTCTGAAAGAAAGGCGCCGGGAGAGGGAGAGAGAAAAGAGAGAGGGAGATCCAGCAGAAGAGAAAAGCTATTCGATACCCTGTTTGCACGAATCCTGCAGGCATTGCAGCTGTGTGCAGTGTCACAGCGTTCCCAAACCGAGCCTTTATTTTCATTCTTTAATCACCTTAAATGCGGCACTTCTTGTACGACATCACAAAACGCGTACGGTGCATACGTGACTATATAGGACGAGACAGTATTGGCGCACATTGCCAGCATCGCGCGCTACTTTTTCTCTCCATCCGATGTCGCGTCGCGCGCTCGCACTTTTCGTTGATTGTCACGGGAGCGTTCCAGCTTGTCGCGTCGCGGCACGATCAGTTATACGAACGGATTAGAAAAAGCCGTAGCGACAGACAGAAATAAATAAATAAAAACTGCAGCGACGTCTTTTCATGTCCATACTCTTTCACAAAACCCCAAGAAGTCTGGCGTGATTGTCAGTCGTCAGTTTTTGGGGGGTGCGAACCTGAATGTGGTCACCTAAACGGATTTTACGATATTCGGTCGGCGCCAAAGTCGATTCTACGTCGTTTTCCTGCGAAACTCGTCGATCATCGTTTAACTTCACGCTAGCCCCGGTAACGTTCGAGTCCTCTGAAATATTGACGTAGTTTGTATTGCATTAATCAGAATGAACTATGAAACTCAGATCTTTAACTCGTTTATGCGTTGAAGATGGATAAACTTGGACGAGGGCCATCTCACCATCGTTTAAACACACCTATTTATCCATTTGCTTAATTATAATGATAATAATTAATACTACCGATATTAAATAGGTCTTACCTTGCACTCTGAAAGCTATGGCTATTTTTCCCACATACTTGGAAACATCCTTTTAGAAATGAAACGTGTCGCTCCCCTGCGAATCGATATCTCCCATTGCCGATGATAGAAGTCTAGAGCAACAAGATGGTCAATGAGCAAAAATGCATTAGACTCCAGGCTAGATCATCATCTCGCTCCTTTTTTTTTCTTTCCCACCTCAACGCAACCAAGTGATGAGAGCCCAACAGAAGTGAGCAGACACTAGAACGAAGGCTAAAAATGTTGTGAATGTCGACTGATCATTAGTCGTTGTCTGCCCGTCCCTCAAGAGATGCCCAGGTCGGGTAGCAGGTAGAGCGCAATCCCTGACGGATGGAGGATGCTGCTGACTCGCTGTGGAGTGAGATGGAAAGCGCTTTCTCGCCGAGCCTCAGGACTGGAGCTGCAATATCACGTCACTGCCACTAAGATAAGGCACGTATGGACGTCTCGAGCTGCGTCTCTCACCATCTCACCCCCCTTCCCCTGAATAACATAGAAACTCTTTTTTATGGGAAAATCAAGGCAGAGGAATGTCTCTCGGACTGGAACTAACGACACGGTGTCTTTTCTGCGACCGCCTGGACTATTTTAGCAGAAGCCAATGGAATTATAGGTTATAAGAGGCTTGTATCCGGGGGAATTATATTTTTTGCAGAGAGATGTGTACAGGAACTGGTGAAGTTGCTTTGTCTTTTTTTTTTTCCTCATCTCATCATCGTAAAGAATTGGATTGTTTTTTGTTTTTTTTGTCTCGAGAAAGAAAATAGGCTACTGTATTAGACTAATTAGTTTTGTTCGTCGAAACTTGTAGCCACTGAGAATATTAGGATTTTCAAAGGACAACAAAACTTGCTGAACTTGGGAGATACATCGACGTATTTAGCCTACTCCAGAAGAAGGGACTATCGGTTATTTTTTCAAATAGGCTATACATGTTGATTTTTATGTTTCTTTGTTTTCCAGTGTGGGTTTGTAATTGCTGTGAGACACAAGATTTCACTAGGAGACCTAGTTTCAAACAAAATATAGGTACAGTTATTTTTCATATAATAAAACTTTGACAATTAAAGCTCTCTCTTTCTCTCTCTCTCTCTCTATATAATAAACGGAATGACATTCTGAAGAATTTTTAATCCATTATGGTAGTAACAATAACATTTTTGAAATAGGTGTGTAAGGAGGATCTCAGTCAGTTTATTCCGCGACAGACCTCTAAAACCCCATGGGCAAGGTAAGTTACTTAAGATAAAATGTTTACATACAAGTCACAATGACGGAATTTTAGCGATGTGCAGTAATGCTATTGTTATGGTTATGTGTAGCAAAACGCGCAAAAATGCGCTCTCACTGATTTGTAATAACAATGTCGATACCAAACCGTTTGGTAAACACGCTGGAAACAAATACTTGCATAAAAAATACAATTGGATTAGGGGGAAAATAGCAAATAGCCCTATTCTATAACCTGGTTTTAAAGCACTACCTGGTCACTGGTTCCTCTTTAAATATGCCCCAGTTTCGCAGAGGACAAACAAGTTGGAGATGAATGGAAGATGCTCACAGTGCACAATTAGATGAACTGAACCGGAATATATATATAGGCAATAAAAATATTTTTACAGTAAACATTTTTTTTTACATTTTTCAAGTTTCTGCTATTCATTACAATGTAAAACTACCGTTCCATTTACCGTTTTATATACAAAGCCGAATAAATAAATAAATAAATTGTAGTAGCCTGTTAATTTTGATCCAGGTACACCGAGGTCATTTTTACAAACGATAACTGAGACCACAAAAAAACTGAGCACAAAAAATCGAAACAACAATAACCAGGTACAATATATAACTTATGCAGTTTGCTTCTGGCTTTTAATGTAGATCTGTATAAATAATGGATATATGAACAACTGAAATGATTCATAGCCTAATTACTAAGTTAAGGCTGTAGTTCACTGCATGGCACAATACAGTAGCTACAATCTCATGAACACTAATCAAGTCTTTCTTGTGTGTATTTAGCCTGTGACAAGGTCATTGCAACTTCAAAATAACCTGATCAGAGAAAAGCTGGCCACAGTCTTGAGCTTTCATCTCTTATAGGCTTTAGTCTTTATTTCAGCTTGATCAACAATGCGGTCCCATCAGTATCATGGTTTCAATGTAAGATGGCTTGGCCGAGGAGCTGGCATCGCCATTAAGACTTTGACCTCTGAGAGCAGCTCATGTTATTGTGTGCTTTATAGAGTCAGTCTTGGAAACTGTCCTCATGCTGTTGTGTAAATCAGATTCATTTTTTCAGAAGGTATCTAAAGACCTGCTCTATTTATACATATTAGTGAAAAAAAAAACGAATAGGCCACAGGGTCAGTTCACTTGTAGAATGGGTTTTGTATATTATTGTAATTCAGCTGACATCCTTCCTTGACTTGTTTAATGTATAATTCACAGGTTTTATTTGTCACAAATGTGTTTACACAAATCAATAAACTGTCAGTAAAGCATAGATATGGATTATAATAAATATAGAAAAGAAAGACGTCATTACTCCCTCATAGTTTCTTCTATGCAACACAAAACATCTACACAATAAAAAGGAACAATTTACAAAATATTTTGCACCTGTGTGTGTGTGTGTTTTGCAGAATAAAGCAATATATAAAGGTTTAGAACAGTATGGTGCTGAGTTAATAATAGAATTTTTTTTTCAACTTCCCTTTAAGAAGAAACACATAACGTAGTCTACTTATCTAACTTTTCTAGATATTTAATAGACTTCATTAAATATCTTGTAATATTTGTAATCGTGACCTCTTTTTGAAAAGCAGGTTATTGGCAGTTGAATATTTATGTAGCATGAAAGATTGCAAAATATCTTAATTTACTGAATAATCTCTTCATTGTGAGAAAGTATTTAATTTGACATTTACGCAGACAACTCATTGTAGAGTCAACAAGAAAAATCTTTTGATCAAATACCTAAGTAATTGATTTAAATTTCATCACTGAGCAACATGTGAAAGCCTATTACAACAGAGAAAAAAGACTGAAAAAGAATTAGCTACATAAATATTTCAATGACAAGGTGTCATTTTTTTTCTGTTAACTAGGTACAGTTTCCCACACTGCTCCTGCAACAGTCATTTTATGAGCACCAAACTGGATAATTGACAGTATGAAGTGTTTTTAAAACCAGCGGGAGGTGTACCACACATTTACAGAGAGGACGCAATTATTGCTGTCATCTATAAAGTCCATACAAAGATTTTTCATCAGTAGCAATCTGTCAAAACATTATAGGCACTAAGAATCGGGACTGATATAAACCTGCAGACAAAACAGACTTGCACGCTTCTGAGCAACAACTCTGTCAAAATCAATAAAACAATAAATCAATCTACAATTAGCCTACTGTAAACTAGCTGTAACTGTACCTCTGATTTCCATATCATAAAGGTTTGCAAATAAATAATCTGCAATCTTAATACATATGTTTTCTTTAATTTTTCTTTAAAGAAAATGCATAGAATTTGATAACATCCTCCCTTTTCTTTCTCATCCACCATCAAACTCCATCTCATTTACAATTAATAAAAAAAGGACATACCACACCTTTTCAGAAATAAAATTCATTAAAAAATGTTTATTATTAATTTTATAAGAATATAAATAGACACACATTTCTGTAAGTGTAACTGTACATAGTCATATACATTTTAAGTGTACTTGTGCATCCTGTTCAAAGCCTCAGTTCAAATTCTAATTTGGAATTAAATTAGATTGAAATTAAAAATCAAAAAATCTTTTCTGACTTGTACCCAACCCTGGTTTGGAGCTTTGTTAACTTAAATGCCAAGTGCTGATATGTGTTTACCTTGTTGACAACTTGTAATAAAAGTTCACCACAGCTAACAACAACTCAGCTCCTCGCAACAGCATTAGAAACACTCCACCCTCTATAATTGGGAGGTTATATTGTTTCAGCATCTCACATAGAGTGTAGATTGCAAGTTGATGAGCCTTAAGAGTCAATCATAATGCAATAACCCAGTGCAACCAATTGTGTTCTACTGTAACTCCATTACACAGACCTAGAGAAAATTAAATAAAAATAAGGTCTGAGTTGCAGCCAAAGGGAACCATAACGAAAACTCTATTACCACACAATGTGCCGCAATTTCTGTTTATATATTATTAGTTTTTCTATGTATAGTACTATATACTATATGCAATGTTCTCAATGAACAATATGATGGATGAATTTATAATTCTTGTTCTTGTTCTGTTCTACACAGGACATGCACACACACACACACACATATATATACATATACATATGTACACTGCAAAAAATGCTTTCTAAGACTAGCTTTTTTTTCTAGCCAAAAAATTCTGAAATCAAGAAGAATTTTAGACAAGAAAAAATTACTGTCTTGTTTTTAGAAAAACAAGCTAAAAGTAAGTAACTTTTTGCTTAGAACAAGCAAAATAATCTGCCAATGGGGTAAGCAAAATATTCTTATTTCAAATAGAAAACAACCCATTTGCAGATTATTTTGCTTGTTACAAGTAAAAACTCACTTAAAGTTAGCTTGATTTTTCTGAAAACAAGACAGTAGTTGTTTCTTGTCTAGAAAATACTTCTTGATTTCAGAATTTTTAGATATTTTGGCTCAAAATAAGACAAAAAATTATAGTCTTAGAAAGCATTTTTTGCCGTGCAGAACAAGAACTCGTTGTTTTAATAATGAACATATAGTGCCTAATCATTTCTTCCTCCTCATCTGCATAGCTGTAGCAATAACACTTGACGATAAATTACTGCAAGTGTTTTAAGTCCTTGAGCGGCATGCACAATGCCTCATCTTTAACCCAACCTTTCGTCAGCTGAAAGTCACATTGTGCTCCAAGGATCACAAGGTTCAACAAAAGAACCTCTGTTTGGTTACCAATAGTCCTTTTACATTTAGATCACAGAAAACATGAATACTATTAATTGCTCAAGGAAATAGGAAGGAAGCACAAACTGTATTCAGTAAACGGCTGCAAATGTAACAGAGGACTTCTCAATCCTACCCGCCAAAAAAGGCTCAAATCACCATTTCTTGTTCATTAAAAATCAGTGATCTCTTGCTTCACAGATTGTGTTCCCCTGCCTTTGGTTGTTCTGGCACGGCTTGTGAGTGCTGCATCGAAAATCCTCCTCAGGCGGCCAGAGGAACATCAGGAGTGACCCGGAGGCGTCCCACATACAGCGGCCATAATGAAGAGCAGGGAGCTTTGGGAGCTTTCAGCTCAGTGAGCTGTGATGGAGGGGGAGAACTATTCAAAGCCTTATTGAAACATGAATACACTGAGAAGGGTGCCTCCTGTGAGGAACAGGGGCCAAATATCAGGCTGCAGGAGCCGTGCTGTCTTTCTCTGCCATGTCACAACCGTGAGCTTTCTGCCCCCCCAAGGTTGCAATTGCCCTTGCTAAAGCTATTTCAAGTAATATTGTGTTTTGATGACAAATGTTTTTTTAGTTTCCACATGCATTACTTTCAAGATCTCCAACCTACACTTCACCAACCAGATAAACACACACGCAAACCAGCGGAAACACCTCGCCTCTGAATATTGTTGACACAAGACATGAGATTCCTCCCACTAGACATCTTGAACCAAATGAGTCAGGGGAAAAATTGAGATGAAAGGAAAGTCAGAATCAGATCTGAGTCTGGAGGAGAAAAAGGCTTTACTATTTATTTGCTGTTTTTAGTACATTAATATTATAAACAAGTTTAAGACCATGTTCTCCACTGAAATCTCCAATCACAGAGCATGCTAACAAAAACATCTGTGAAAGATTCGCAACAATATGTAAATCATTGGGCAAAGTGGTACACCCTGCTGAAAAAAACAAGCATATGCTGCATGGTTAGTTATGTGTCACGAGCCGCGCCTCTGTGGCTCCCTCCGGAACTCAGCAGCGGGAACCTTCACCCGAATTTTAGTTCCTACCCG
>JAUCNO010001216.1:47678-60571 GCA_032353835.1 Enteromius viviparus
GGAGATGGAGCCAACACCGAGCTTCGTGATTGTCTGCTGTAATAATTAACAAACAGACATGAATCCTAAAAACTAATGTCGGAACAAATCATGACTAGGCGTAAGAGGTATAAAAAGGTTCAACAGGTTTAAATTCTACGCAGGACGCATTTTACGTCCAGACTAGTCTTACGAACGGGCGTACGTCCAGCTTGTGCAACCGACCCCTTAATTTGCACCTCATGCAGGCGTAGGTGTTTCGTATATCATTTTGTCACATGTGTTGCACTGTGCCGACCCAGGCTTTTTTTAGTGTGAAATAAAGCCACACTTTTGAGCACCGCTTACTGTGCTCCATAGTTGCAACAGAACAAGTGCTCCAATGGAATCGTTATTTTTTTAACGGTTCCAAGTTGGAACCGGTTCTCGATGCCCAACCCTATGTACAGTACAGGTCAAAAGTTCAAAAGTGGACACACCTTCTAATTCAATATTTTTTCTTTATTTTCATGACCATTTACCTTGGTAGATTCTCCCTGAAGGCATCAAAACTATGAATGAACACGTGTGGAGTTATGCACTTAACAAAAAAAAAGGTGAAATAACTGAACACATCTGTATATTCTAGTTTCTTCAAAATAGCCACTCTTTACTCTGATAACTCTGCTTTGCACACTCTTGGCATTCTCTCGATGAGCTTAAAGAGACTTGCTGTGTATGAAATTGCTTATTTTCCTACTATTTGTAGCATTTGATCCAATAGGGCACAAACTATTTGTTAGATTTAACAAATGTTAATAATCTTTAGTGCCATCAACCCAAGAGGTAACTCAAACTGCAAATACGGATGTCTATGTAACCTCCCCCGATGGGCCACCCCAGGAGGGCAAGCCAGGCCTTCCATTTCCATGGCAACTCAACTGATAAGATCAGTTAAGGGCTCAAAGGAATGCAAGCGGGACAGAGCAAGTGTTCTCCCTTTTTCAAAGACAATGGACTTTTCCCTAAATAATTCACAGGAAAACGTCCTTTGAGTGAATACATATCCTTCAGGTCATTGTTTATATTGTTATTGTCCTTGCATATCATCTTGTGTATGATATATTGTTTTGTGCATGTTTTTGATAGATCATCAGCTTATTCCACCTCATCAGATCAACACATGTCGTGTTTGGTACCTAAGGACTCGTCTTCAGATGATCTAATTGAGAGTGTATGTTATATGTTGATATCTTTGCAACATTCAGTGTTGTAAGAATGTGAGTAGGCAAATTAGTATGCTTAGGAACAAAGGATCATAAAAAGTTCCCTTCGAGGCATCGCCACACGATTGGTCCTTGACCTACAGAAGTTGTGACCTCAACAGGTTACAAAAGCCTTCACACTAGAAACACACTCTCTCTTTTGCTCTTTTTGCTCTTTTCTCGCCAGCATTTCTCTGTGGTCTCCTGACCAAGGCCCTTGGAGTCGATGCAGCCGCATCAGCTTGGCCTAGATGCAGCACAAACTGCAGAGACTGAGATGAGAAGTTAGCTCCACGGCAACAACCAAACTCTGAGCCAGACCTTTGCGGTTATGTATTTTTCATTTACCCAAGATCCACAGATCATGACAGATCTCTCTTCCAGTTCTTCTTTTATCTACCAATCACCAGAGTCAGGACACCTTTTAGGAATGCATCACTCTTCAAATCAGGAGGACATGATTGCCAATCCTAAACCTTGTTACCATCTGGACTTCGAGACTGCATCGGACCCTCACCAAAGAGGCAATGCAAGTATCGTACTTATAACTAAACAAAACAAAGGTTTAATATTAGTTATGGAACTGATAGTTTTACAGGTGGTCAACTGACTCCTTTTTGTCTACATGTGTTTATTCATAGTTTTGATGCCTTCAGTGAGAATCTACCAATGGTCATGAAAATAAAGAAAACACATTGAATGAGAAGGTGTGTACTTTTGGCCTGTACTGTATAAGTAACTTCATTTTGCACCTTTATAGAACATGTTAATAAATAATGAGCATTAGGCAAATAGACTAATGTTAGTATAATCTATTAACTACACATAAAAATTTAATGAACGTTCAAACAAAAACTCTTATTATCCTATTATAATAGGAGTTATAACTATCTCTCTTAACTTTTATGCCTTTTTTGTAATGTAGCTTCCGAAAAAAAAAAAAATGCTGTTATTAGATTCTCAGTGTGGCACATAAACAGCTGCTAATTGCACTTGCTGAGCTAGAGACAGATGTGTTTTTACAGTTCTTCGCTTTATAACTAATCACAAACAAATTTGATCTGGATCATTTCAGTTGTATTGCTGTCTATGAAGGGTCAGATGGCTCTCTGATATCATTACAAATATTATAAATTGTGTCTTATGGGTTTGGAATGACATGAGGGTGAGTAATTACTGATAGATTTTTAATGTATGGATGAACTAACACTTTAAAAATGTGATGGGGCACATGCCACTTCACTTTGAATTGACACAATGCCTATGCCCTAAAATAGTGCACAAGGGTTAAGGATTGCCTGACCCAGGCACACAGATAGCACTGGGGATGGGGGGACATGACCCCTGTGTGTCACTTGTTTTTGCGATCGTTGTTGCCATAGTTGCATATGTACGAGTACGGTGGAAATTTCAAAATACGGTCGAGGTGCGGTGGGGTATGGCTGTGTTTTTGTGCTTTCAATTTTCAACATTGTTTGAAGAAAATCTATGTCAACTTAAAAGTGCAGTGTGTCATGTAGCTGTATGTGAACATAAACTATCTGCAAAGTTGTGACGATGACAGTGCACGATAAATAAAGTAATTGTCTATCAAAAAAGAGTCGATTAGATGAATCTACAAAAAATGAGTTTAACATTAATTTTTTTCCAACAATCTTAGACGTAATGTACTTTGCATCAAGTTAATGCAAGTCAAGCAACCCAATAAGATGCTACTCTGGCACGAAATTGCTGACAAAGTGAATCATCACAGACAAATTTTCCACATTGCACCTCTCCCTGGTCCCATTACTTTTGAAGCAGAACCCTGCCGAATCAGCATTTTTATATTTTTTTCCTGACTTCTTTAAGCACCATGTTTGCCAGTGTTTGAATAATTTAATTTTGGATATCCTTAGATGTGTATTTTGCATTTTTTGAGATACCCTTAGCAATGCATGCTAGCTTCTCATCCTTCTCTAAGGTATACTCCATTAGTTCCAAAAAGAGACCTGATGCGATGTCATCATTACCTGCTTCATCCGGCCTCAAGGTTTCTGCAGTCCCACATAGCCCCAACAGCACTTCTCACACTCTTGACATAGTAATGTTTTTTTTTTCGAGTTGGGAGTCAACAGTTTCCCCTACATAATGTTGAAGCATGGTTGTGGCTGGCCACGTGCCTCTGTGGCCCGTTGTCTCGATCAAGGGCTGTTTTCCAGTTGTTAAAACTAGTTAAAGTAAAAACAACATCCCTCTCATTAACAATCCTGCCATATTTCCGACAGGGGAAACAGAAGCAGGCATCTCACGCAACAGAGTATTCCAGCCATGGTTGTGTGCGGTACCAGGAAGGATTGAATGATCTTAATGTTGTACCAAATGCATGCTTTGGGTAGCTACCCAGTACTGGCTGAGATGGTGCATTGCTATTTAAGTTACTGGGTAGCTGAACAGGCTGCTTTGGGACAGCATATGTTGGAGGAGGAACAGGAAAAGCAGTGCTTGCTAAAGTCTCGTGCATTGATGGAGGGGAAAACTGCAAAAATTTTCAAAATATTGCTGTTGTGCCATGTGATGCAGTTTTATGAGTATTTAAGCGAGAATGTAGATGTTTAAAGGTACTGTATGTAGGATTGACACCGAGTGGTAAAACTAGCTATTGCAGTTAAATTCAAAATTTTGGAGATGTTTTTTTTTCACCAGGCCCCTCCTACTCAGACGTGACGCACCTGCAAATTGCCAAATTTAAGACAGCAACTAGAATGAGCGTAATGACGATGGAATGCGCTGTGTTTATGCGGAGAAGGCAACCTGGATACCGAAACACTACTGACTTCATGATTGGGAGATAGATAGAGAGTGGCGCTTCAGACCAAAACAAAACATGACAACAAACATCAACTGAGGGCTGCAACTGTGCTTTTTAAACGAGAATATCCAGGCAGTATTACTGCTGTCAGCAATATGAGTACTTGAAATTAACATGATTTCTTAATGCTTGTTGAACATAACAAAGACATTTTATGATTATTACAAAAAATTTCTTACATACGGTTCCTTTAAAACACAAATCTGCATTTTATTAAAGAAGAGAGTGCCAATTTAAGAGTTTGCTTTGCCAGTTTCAGAGCTGTGAGCTCTATGCAAACACTGAGTGCTTAGTACTCATGTATCTGCCGAGTGCAGACTCACGGCTAGTGATTCTAGTAATAGTAATTCTGACACTTGCCGCTGCCTCCTGATGTATCTGTAGTGGTTAAACACAAGGTAAAATTTGTTTTGGGTTTATCTCATAGGCGAACTTTGGTTTAATTAATTATTATTTATTTTCTTTTTATTCCTGCCTCTATTAAAATACGACAATGATTTTGTCCTCCATAGTTTCATCCGCGGGATGTCTAATCGCACTTAACGCTTCATTCGGGTCTAGTGTCTCATTTGCATATGGACAGTGATTGGATGTTTAACGAGGGCTCAGGGGAGGAGTGTGTGTTTGTGCTGCAGCCTGTGAATGAAAACACATGGGGGGGCATGAGGGAAATCTAATACCATATTGTGTAGTGTCCCTTTTTCGGTGGATTTTTCCACTACCACAGATCATTTTGTCAGCGTGTAATATATTCATTTTGTGAGTATATTAACTTGTGCTTTCTCAACTTTTCAAAATTTTGATTTGAGACATTTATTTGCCCCTGCGTAGAGCCAGCCTCGTGCTAAAAGAACATTATTTTCTACATACTGTACTATATATTGTATATATTGGATGTTGGTTCTCCTCTAAGTCCCACCTCCTGAAACGAGTCGATCTGTATTTAGGAGGGTGTGGACAAGTCATAAATTTTATACAGAATATTTCTTCAATTTTAAAACTTTAATCTTTGCAACTTTAAAGATCTTATCTATGCACTAACAGCTTGTAACACTGCAAAGAGAAAGAAAAATTTTAAATTGCTTCATATGACCCCTTTAAATGAGTCTACCCCTATAAAACTGAGATGCGTCCAATAGGTAAAGAGAGAGGTGTTGCTACAATTTATAGGAACATTCTCAGGGGCAGGCTTTAAGTATAAGTATATAGAGAAACACTATCTAGAGAAACACTTAGTTAGTTATAAGTCTTTTACACAATCTGACATGGCTGCATTTTAAAATTTACATTACTGACACTACTATATGATTACTGCAAAGTGCTTTGACACAGTCTGTACTGTTAAAAGCACTATATAAATAAAGGTAACATTTACTGACCTCCATTGATGCCGTGTGCAAGGTGAGGCGGCACAGTGATCTCTCTTCTCTCTAACACACACATGCCCTGCAAACCTTTATCCAGACCAGCAATCAACTTCCCTTGACCTAACGTGACACGTGGGGGTTCTGGGTAGTCATCTCTGCAGATAATACATTACTAATGCTTAGAATACTACACCACCACAACTGTATTGCAATTTTTATTTGATTAATGCGTTTCCCTTTCGACATTTTACTCGTACTGCGTCTGCTAAGACGCATGGGGAAAACTCCTTTTTTCCCCTAACTGAAGCCTATTCTAAAACGCAGTTTTATTATTTACTAAAACTGCACGGCATTGGCCGCTGTATGAGGGACTTATTTTCAACCAATGAGCAAGGCCCTGTGAACAGCGGGCTAGTGCCGTCGACCACACCCCCTGGCGTGATGTTTCCGCTCCAATAGCAGCAGGTGGCGCCATGGTGGTGTGATATGGCGTGACCAGTGTCTATATAAGCTTAGGACATGCTAGCCATCTTCAGATCATTCTCCTACAGCGACGGAATTTCTTTGCTGTCCCTGGCTGGAAGCCGGATCTGCAGCTAGAATTTCTCCCCTGCAAAAACTCTACAAGAGCAACTATCCATCAACCATGTGCTGCTCCACGTGTAGCACCAGGATGCCGTCTGAGAACGGACACCGCGACTGCGTCCTCTGCCTGGGGAAGGACCACGCGGAGGCCGCCTTCGCTGGATCTAAGTGTGATTCGTTTGAGGGCCTCAGCATGGCCACTCTTCGGCCAGGCTCGCGTCCTTTTCAGGACGGGAGCCTAGCCCTCAGGCTCCCCCTGCTCGCAAGCGACAACAGGGCTGTGGGCGGTGCCCTGAGTCAGATGACATCACGCAGGCACAGTCCCCGCGTGTCTCATCTCCTCGGGAGGAAGAGACCCCCGTCAGCTATGCCTCCGAGGAAGCCCGTCCCTCCGCTTCGGAGAGCGACCATCAGTGATATGTCACATTTGGGGGGGTTTTTGCGGCGCTCTGCGCACCTTCTAGAAAACACAGCCTATTTCAAAGCATAGAGACGTCTTGTGGACGGAGCTCTGGCCTGAGAAATAGTGTTCAACACACTCTCTGGGAGGCGAAAAAAGCTCCTGTCGAGTGGCCACACATGTAGAGCCCACAGCCCTGGCTGTGGGTGCCAGATTGTGCCCTTCGCCTGAGATAGCAGGTCCTTTCTTAGGGGGATCGGCCATGGGGCTGCAATCAGCATCGTATAAAGGCTATCCACGGCTGGTTCGGCCACCGAGGGGCTACCAGGAGGAGCTTGTGGTCTTCCTCCTTGACCCTGCTGATGACCTGAGTTATCAGGGGGGTCGGAGGGAACGCATAGAGGAAGCCTCGGCCAGGACTGGGCGAGGGCATCCATTTCCATGGTGAAATATGCTGGACAGTGATTTATGTACGAAACCCCTGTCATACTGTCCGAGCGCACCAGAAGGTGACTGTCCCTCAGTAGTGGAAAGAAGAAGTGACACACGTGACACACTGCCATCATCTCTAGACAGTTTATGTGTAATTCGCTGTCCTCCTTTGACCACAGGTCGGAGGCTGGCGAGTCCTCGCACAGCGCGCCCCATTCTGTCTTGGAGGCGTCTGTGAGGAGGACTCTCCTCCTGTTCATCACATAGAGAGGGATCCCTTTTTGCAGTCAGCAAATGTCCTTCCAGCGCTGCCACACAAGCTGCGTTCCCTCTGAGCTTTTTTTTTTTTTGCCCGAGACGCCAGGCTCGCGGCGGCACCCGTTGTTTTTACCAGAACTGCAGGGGCCTCATATGAAGGAGGCCTAGCTGCAGGACGGGCGAAGCTGCTGCGATCAACCCCAGCATTCTCTGAAAAGCGCTGCGCTCATCCGTTTCGAATCTATCACTGTTCCCAGAAAAACTATCTGTTGGCTGGGAGACAGCTTGCTCTTTGCGAAGTTCACTCTGAGCCCCAGTTGATGCAAATGGTTGAGTAAAACCTGTTTGTGTTTCTCTGCTTCCCTCCGTGATCTGGCCAGAACGAGCCAATCGCTTAGGTAATTCAGCACACGAATTCTCATTGCTTTTAGAGGGGAAAGTTCTGCGTCCATACACTGTGTGAATACACGGGGGTAGGGAGAGACCGAAGGGGAGGACCGTATATTGATATGCAATCCCTTCAAAGGCGAATCTCAAAAATGGCCTGTGATGGGGAGCTATTTGAATGTGAAAGGTAACATCTTTCAGGTCCAGCGAAAACAGCCAGGCTCCTGGCTGAATTTGAGAGAGTATTTTTGGCAGAGTTAGCATTTTGCGGTGTCTCTGGTGCTCTGTTCTCTGCTGCGGCTGAGGCTGAGCGCTGCGGAACTGCTGTGCTTGCCGTTTCTTGCCGCATGGCCTGTGCCTCCGTGAACTGCTCGGTGAAACCCTCGACGGAGGGACCAAACAGACCCGAGGGAGAGATCGGCGTGTCCAGGAATGGTGTCTTGTACGCGTCCTTGATGTGTGAGGTTCAGCCACAGATGTCTCTCCAGCACCACCAGGCTAGCCATGGAACAGCCAATGGCTTGGGCCGTTACCTTGGTCGCCCTGAGCGCTAGGTCCGTCGTGCTGCGGAGTTCCCTCACAGCGTCGATGTCCGGCTGGCCCTCCAAAGCAGCGTGGTCCTTGCCCAGGCAGAGGGCGCAGTCGTGGTGTCCGTCCTCAGGCGGCATCCTGGAGCAACAGGTGGAGCAGCGCATGGTTGTACAAATTAAGCTCTTTAGAGTTATGGCAGGGGAGAATCCAGCTGCAGATCTGTCTTCCAGTCAGGGACAGCAAAGAAATTCCGTCGCTGAAGGAGAATGATCTGAAGATGTCTAGCGTGTCCTAGCTTATATAGACACGGGTCACGCCATATCACACCACCATGGCGCCCCCTATTGCCATTGGAGCAGAGACATCACACCAGGAGGTGTGGTCGACGGCATTGGCCCGCTGTTCGCAGGGCCTTGCCCACTGGTTAAAAACGACATTGAATGTCCACTCACTTAACTGTAGAGGGCTTCAAAGTTAAAAGAAAAACACACAACTTTATAAATAGAAAGTCCACATGGTCATATAATAATGAAGTTCTGTAATATTGAGCAGAATACGTTCCATATTTCTTGCTCTATGTGATTTGCATTCTCCTCTCCCCCTCTGAAAAATAATTACCATCACACTGCTTGTCCACCATGGCTGGCTGGGCGGCCTCCCTCTATAATGAGAATTCCCTAGTTAAATACACATGGCCAATTTAAGGGAAACTCCTTATATATTTAAGGCTCATTATTCTGAACTTAGAAGAAGGCCATCTGGAAGAGTTGTCCTCGATCTGGGACCAGTCTAGCTGCACTCCTGAGACTTTTTCCGGGGTAATCAGGGCCGTCGTCTGGGGGGACAGCTAACATTGTCTCTGCATATAGCTCTGCGATAACAGTCTATTCATCTTGGGCCTGTAAATTTAACCAACTATCCTAACTAGATTTTTTATTAGTTATTTTTTTTCTCATAATGCCATTAGAACACAGCAGGAAATTCGTTGTTTTCACAACTTTGACAGCGGTATCCTGGCAAAAACCAGAAGGAGAAAATGTGTGAGAGAAGGAGAGCGTTGGAGAAAGATGAATGGAACATTTGGGGCGACTGGGACCACCCAAAGTGTTATATCCTGTTAAAAGCACTGCCCTGTACAGGTTGATTCATGTGGTAGCTTCTCAGAGACACGTCTGGTCCCCGTCCAATTACTATTCCAAAATATGTCAGGGGACCAGATTGCCACAAGTGACTACCACACTGACTCAGAGACACCTGTGTCTTTTGGGCGACTGTGGCAGGTGTCTCAGATCTCTGGATTGACATAATGGGTGAGAGAGATGGTAAGAGCAGGGTTATGGATAACTAGGTCACACTGGACCTGTGCTTTATTTTACCTCCTGTCTTACAGGAAAAAAGCAACTTACACCTGCAGCCCAGGCTCAACGAGCATCACCCTCAGGGCTGAGCAGCAAATCCAGAACATGCATGATGATTTATTCATTGCAGATCTGATCAACTTTTGCAACTGCAAACCACACGGAAAGAACAATAGCTTTAAAAACTTTGCAAAACACGTGAAACAGTCCAAATGTCAAGCTAAGATGTCTGTATGTC
This sequence comes from Enteromius viviparus, assembly GCA_032353835.1. Taxonomy (NCBI): domain Eukaryota; kingdom Metazoa; phylum Chordata; class Actinopteri; order Cypriniformes; family Cyprinidae; genus Enteromius; species Enteromius viviparus. Next base: position 57,309 of record JAUCNO010001216.1, read on the forward strand.
TCGTAGAAGAGACTAACAAATGGTCATGTTTTGGTTGTATAATGAAAGTCTTTTATGTTAAACAAAAAACAAAGGTTTTTAAAAAAGCGAGATTTACTTTGGAGGTCTAAAAGTTTTCTGACATTTTTGTCAAATTGTGTCCAGTAAACAAATGGTGTGGGTGGACAGTATAAACTCTGCAAATATTCACTTATTTTTGTGCTTAAAGATCAAATGTTCTCATAGGTCAAGAGAATACATTTCAAATTTAACTTAATGCATTTAATCTTGAATAAAGAAAATCTTGAAGCTTGAAGTCACATTCTTATATATCATTTTATATGTTCGATATTGGTGACATTTTATTTTAGGGTACCTTAACTAGTTGCTACTTAGCATGCATATTACTAGAATATTAAACTTATTAGTAATTAAGCACATATTAATGCCTTATTCTACATGTCCTTATTCTACATACCTAATCCTACCCAATACCTAAACTTAATAACTATCTTACTAGCTATTAATATGAAGCAAATTAAAAATACTTGAGGGAAAAGTCCTAGTTAATAGTGAGTAGGTTTTTCCTATTCTGAAGTGTTACCAGAAATACAAATGAAAAGATGTGTTTTTTTAGTCGTTGTTTCCTGTAACATAGTAGTTTCTAGAGTGTATGGTCAAGTACGTTTGCAATGCAAAATATGCCTTTGAAAAGAACATTAACAAAGATTGTCAATGTTATCTACAAAGCTTTCTGTAAGAAAAAAAAAAGTTAGTGTCCATGCAATTTGGGCTCATCAGGAGATGTAATTGTCTCATCTCTCTGCTTGTTAACTTTGTCTCACCTGGGGATTTCCACTGAATGCTAACACTGAGAATCTGCAAGAACTTTATTTTCCTATCAAGATTAAAATAACAGCTGAGCTCATGTTAATTGTCTCTGGGTGTTAGTCTCTGCCAGGAATGCTGGAAGCGATTGAGAATTTTTTAAACAATTAACTACAAAACCATTAAAATTCAAGTTACTGTATCTTAGTAGTTTCATTTCTGGGAAATATGCCTTTTTATTTTAATCCATAGTGCCTTTTTTCAGCTTCCATCGAACATTTGTTTGTGGTCTTTGTGGATACAAAAAAAGAAAAGTCAAAGAGATTTTTTTATAGTTACCCCTCTAGTGTGACTACAGCAGATCCAGATGTAAACCATGCAGTATAAAACAAGAAAGATGTCAGTGTCAGCTGCCAAGGCCAATATACCAAAGGATATAAACATATAAACAACATTAAACACAATGACAAATAAAATTCTAAAACAATAACATATTTAAATGTCTGGTGTGAAACAGAATCTCTTTGGTCAGGCATTGAGTAGTCTGCTTCTGGAGGGGGTTTGTGCCAATTTATTTTAAATGCAGTACTTGACTGAAAAGTTGTGAAAATGTTTGTGAACACTGCTAAGCTCCATATGGCTGCTATTTGACACTTTTACAATTAGAATTTAGATATTTAGATACCCATTTTAGAGAACTTAGAACACAGAGAAATCATACATATGCTCTTGTACGTGTCTTGTTACATTGCTGGTGGTCTAAAATTATCAGCCTGCAAAAAATGTTTTATGTTTATACAGTAAAATTCATGTTATGCTTTATTATTACCAAATATTGGATTCAATCTTATTTCATTTCAATTACCACAGGTTTTATATTTCTTGATTGATCATAGTTCTCTTTGATGTGAGCTTATGCAAATCAGTTTTTGAGCAAATCCTGCCAAAATTATTCACAAATATTTTTTTACTCCGATACTGAAGGGCATGAATTCAGATCAATATGGCATATGAACATTAAGTTTGAATCTAAAATCCAAAATCATAATGTAGCACAATAATATATATACTTCTGTATTATTATTGTGTGTGTCTTGTAAGAGAGCTTTATTACAAGCCATATATTTCAGCAGGTGCTGTCACCTTTTGTCCTATTATGTCAGTGGTCAATATATGATGCATTAGCTCAAGTTAAATGAATAACTCTCTTTACATTCGCCCTCCATTTAACATTGCGCTTCATGTTTTTCATTTTCCTCCTCCTGGTCTGGCACCCGGTGTTTGCATTCTTGATAGGCCTGTAAAATATGCTAATTGAATAAGGGAAATGTTCCCAGCATGTTAAGGGCTCGCTTTGCAGCTCTGCTTTCATTAGGGATTATGAATGCTGTATTTGAAGGTTTCTAAACCAATTTGTTTTAATAAAAAAAAGGAAGTTTAATAATCTGTATCACAACATATATCAAATCCTGAGGCTAGACGTGGCATTTAAAAGATGAGCAGCCAGAGTCAACAGTCTAGAGGATATACAGTATATAAATAAATAGCTTCTGCCATGACCTGATAGTTCAAGTAGGAGGATATTCTGAACCAACTTCTCTGGGATATTTCATTAAATCCAGGATAACATTTTAAACCATTGTAATGAAGGTTAATCTTGAATTCTGCAGGGGAATGTACTATTATTCTTTCCATATGGTACACAAGCCAATAGTGTAATGCAAATCTTCGCTGTTGTTTTCTTTCTGTAGTTTATAATTTATTCCTACAGAATAATCAGATGCAACTTTTCCCCATACTGTTCTGGGAAGTCAAACTCGGCAAATTAAACGAAACATTTTGCTAACAATTATGCAAATGCTATTCAAGAAACAACTGCAAACAAGCCGATTGTGTTTCAGATTTTGTCTCCATGTTTTAAACTTCTTAAGAAAGTTTTGGATATGACAGTCAATGAGAGAGAGAGGGACTAAATATAGTGAAATAAAAAGCAGTTGGCAAAGTCACCAGTAGGTGTAATGAGGAGTCAGAAGTGTTCGGATCCATTTGCGGGCATTTCTTTTATCGTAGTCGAATACCAGGCAGAAATCGGGGCAGGAAGCAATCAAACACAAATGTGATCAGGCAGAATAGTCAAGGTAGGCTGCAAACAATCGTAGAAGTGTCAACAGTCCAGGGTAATACACAGAAAGGAGAATCGCAATAGAGAGCGCTCAGAGATGTCGCCAGGCAAACGATACTTTGCTTCTAACCAGTCCGGGAGAATGGTTTATAAAGGGGATTTGTTGTGGTTTCCTTTTGTCTTATCAAAGATACACTAGAAATTCGGGTTAAGATTTCAGAAGATGGCTTTATTCTGCAGAACAAAAACCCCAAGCCTGTCTACCCAGAGACATCCCTGATGATGTCTCCTGAGCAGCCCCTTCCTCCTGCCTGAGTGGGCTTTACATACCTCT
>JAUCNO010001216.1:94625-112786 GCA_032353835.1 Enteromius viviparus
GAAATAGTCCAGTCTTGAATATGCAGTTAAGAATAATTTAAAATAATGGGTTATGGAAAAAATATAATGTCACCTTAGAAATACTTTTCTCAATTTTCATTGCGTTTCCAGACCAGGTAGAGCCTACTTCAGACCTATGAACAATGCAGGAGGTTAAGTAGAGTTTTTCCTTTAATTAGATTCAGATAAATAAATTGTGTCTGTGCGTTTCATCACAATTAGCCTTTGAGCTAGAATCTCTCACTTTGTGCATCCTGTCTTGTGTGCGTTCACTGGTTATAATAAATATTTAGCTTTGGCCCTAATTTACTCATGTCTTTCAGATTGATGATCATGGACCAAGGCTAATTACCAGTATGCTGTTGCTTTAAGTCTGGATTCATAAATCTTAGTTCTTTATAAAGATTGTTAATATGACTGTAGTTCACCTTGATAAATTCATCAAGCTGGTTAACGACTCTAGTTTAAAGTTTAAATAATTTACTTGTTGTTGTGCAACACACGTCCTGGTCATGTAGAACATTATTTATTTATTGTTTGTTTGTTATATTGTAAATATGGATCAAATTGAACATGACTTAGACTTTTGTAATGCGCATGTATACTCTTAATGCAGATCTTATTTGTTTTCAGACTTACTTGTTTCTCAATGTCTCAAGACTAACAGTGAACTTCAAACACCAAGACACATGGCTGTGTTGATATGGCTAAATTTCAAACTAGACTCATATTTACTTTGGAAGGATGAGTTGTCCCAGGGATTACCTGCACGGCTTTGTGGGGAGCTCAGAGGATGCTGGGAAAGAATGATGGAACATTTGTGCAAGCCACAGGTATCTTGCTCTATGTTTTGACAGTGAAGAAACTCCAGTCTCACTGTGTGTTCTTGCTGCAGATGCATTAATGTTGACATTCCAAACTGTCCCCAGAGACATTGTGATTGACAGTTCATCATGGGCTGGTGCCAGCTGTATATAATCCAGCAGATATTATACTGTGCATCCATAGTGGCAGAGACCCAATTCTCGATTGTGTTTGCTACAATCTAATGGAAGGATGATATCTGGAATGAGATTGGGGGTTGATGCCAGTTCAAATCAGCCAACTCTAGAAATCATTGCAGAAACCTGTACACTTCCAGTCAGAAATTGCTTATTGATGAGTTTACAAAAAGGTTTGTGCCATCAAAACTCTCCTTTCATTAAATTTCAGCAAATATTTATTGTTAGATAAGTTAGTCTTTAAAAATGTGATATTCTGTTTAGTCGCACTTGACCTTAACAAACTCTTTGTAGACGCTTCTAACATTTGAAGGAATAATTCATGGCATGCATTAAATGCAGATAGAGTGTTATACGCATTTGGCTTTCTATTGTTGCTGTTATGAGTCATCTCTAATGTGTGAAAGCAGCCTGTGCTTTGTAACGCTTCGAAGAAGATAAGGTACAGTAGATGCGCTGCTGCATGTGTTAGAAAATAAAGTGTGCTTACTGGAACTTTAAATTTATTCAGCGGTGACTCAGAATGAAATCAAGCTTATTACGTTTCTAAAAGCATAAGCAATGCTGGAGGTTTCTCTTTTGTCTTTCCACTGTTGTGCAACATCTGCTCTCAACACTAAACCAATTAGACAATAAGCTCACAAGAACGCTGAAAGCAAGAAGGTCTGTGAAAGATGAAATTATATATGTATAAAAATGTTGTTTTGAGCAGTTGTTAAATCATTTGGACAATGTTTGCCATTTAGAATTAGCAGCTCACACTGTTTAGTTTTTATTTTAAATAAGTGCAATAGAAAATGTAGCATGAAGAAAATCCATTGGCAGAATTTGCAAAACAATAGCTATATTAATATAAAATATTTGTATTAAATTGCACTATAAAAGTTAGTCGATTTTTCCCACCATAAAAACTTTAAATCATCAAAAGTGGAAGTGAAGACTTTTCTAATGTTGCAAGATATTGCAATAGTCTTTTTAACTTTCTATTCATGAAAGAATCCTGGGAAAAATATGCATTTCAAATTCCATGAAAATATTAAGCAGCTCAACTGTTTTCAAAATTGATAATGAAATAATGATGCGTTTTAAGTTCTAAAAAATTCTTTGAATAAAGAAAAACTGCACAAAAATAGAAAGATGTTACTTAAAATGTAAAAAATCTTTTTGATCAGAAACTTCTGAGTGTTACAATATCCAATATCCTGTGCGTCCTATTTTAATTGCAATAACTTGAAAAGAAAAAGTGTTTCAGAGGAAGCTGCGAGTTCTAAAATGTCAATTTAAGGTTACAGTACAAATACTTTTTTTTTCATTCACAATAAGACGAGGAGCCTATTAAAGCAAAAAGGTTTATTTGGATTTTATTTTGACTTTAAAGCACTTTCTCTGGCAGAGTGTCTTGCTGAGCAGAGGATGAGCTTACACCGGCAGAGCTCTGACAAAAAGCTGAATATTCACGTCTCCCAGGACCTTTTCCCCAACAAGAGCCCTGAGCTGATTACACCCCCTCCTTTCCTTCATCCTCGTAATGAACACGAGCAAAGAGGCCCCTGAACTTCACCTCCTCCGTCTCCCCCATCTTAACGAGATCCTCTCCACACTTCCACCATGAGCCCTCAGCCTAATCTGTGGAGGCACTGAGGTATTATTAGAGCCGCTAGAGTCCTCGGAGGAGACTCCAGGAGCACGAGGCCTGGCAGATGAGATGGGCTATAGGGATGTGCACAGTTCCATTAAGATGGCATTCACCAAGGGCCTTTGTTATCATTGATCCTAACGCTTTCAGGGAGCAGTGAGACTTACTGATCCATGACCATCTCATCTGTCTTGCAGGGTTTGAGGGAACTCGCTGTGAAATTGATAGCGATGACTGTGTCTCAAGACCTTGTCAGAACCAAGGCCATTGTCTGGATGGGGTCAACAGTTACAGGTCTTTTTGCCTTTTATTTCTAATTTTAGTTCTCTGTTGTGTTTGTTTGTGTTTCAGCAGATATGTTAAAGGGACAGTTTACCCCACAGAAATGAAAATCCTGTCATTAATTAGTCAAATCCAATGTCGCTGATAATTTCTATAAAGTTAGATATTGCTTAGGACTTTTCCCAAAAGAAACCATAATGTAACTTTTTTCCTCCATGTTCACAGTCATCACGTCTGTCAAGTTCTAAAAAAAACAAACAGCACCACAAATATCCAACAGTATGTGCAAACAGTCTAAAGAGCAAAGTGACAGAATTGTTATTCTTGGGTGAGCTATCCCTTTAAGACCTCACAAGACAATATCAATATACAGTGAGAAACATTTGTCGAAAAGTCTGTTCTGCACGAAATTCTTATAAAATAGGGCCTTGCTCATATTTGATCTTAAAAAAAAATAATAATAAAACATTAAATTAAATAAATAATTAGAATACACATAATCTGAAAAAGCTGTTTTTTATTCGTATCATAATATTTATTATTAATATTGTAATACATTAATAGTAATTCAAATGTGTCGTTTTTTTAAATATGCATACATTTTAATTATGCACTACAGTAATACCAAACAAAAACATCCAAAGGTTATTTAAATGTTATAGGAATATAATATGTACAACTAGATTTTGTGCGTGTGCTGGAATGGCCCATTTCAGATGCTGACTCCAGGATCCAATTATTTATTTATGGAGGAACCATCTGTAGTTTTTGTTAGGTCAGTCTTACTGCACAGTACATTTTTATGCACCAATCATATGCACTTTTTATCAAGGTTCTGCAAGGATGCATATTGATCTAATGTGACAGGGAGAAAAATAATATAATAATAATATTATAATAAAGCTTTAATAAATACTTATTATTCAAATTCTTATATTTCTTATATCAAATAATCCTGAAATATAGGGTTGAAGTTTATTATAATTTTTATTAATCACCTTTTAAATAGTAATGTGTTATTGTCAATATAAAATCCCACTTTGGTTGCATAAACTAAGATTTTAATAAATAAGATTTTTTTATTTATTTTTTTCATATCTGTAAACCAATCCTCTTTTTGTCATCTCCGTGCAGCTGTTTCTGCACGCCAGGTTTTTCGGGCCAACGCTGTGAGGAAGACATCAATGAGTGTGCATCTAACCCCTGCCAGAACCGAGGCATCTGCCAAGACCTTGTGAACAGGTAGGAACCATGGCAAAACCCAATTGCACTTTTTCCACTATGTACTGCAACCCTCATAAATTGATTATGATTTAGGAGCCCAAGTATCCTCTCTAAACTGTTTGTTTTTACTAGACAGTGTAGAAATGAGACACGTTTGAGAAATGCTGGTATTATTGTGCAAAATACTTCAGCTTATAATGAAGGTCTTTTTTCATCCTTGACATATATAAGCTGCTGGTCTAAACACAAGTGAGAATAGTATAGCTGATTCGCATCACGCCTTTAGATTGGCTTTCCACTACTACATCTTGCCGCTCTTGTTTGAGTCCGACATATGGGCAGAGGAATCCCGAGGCCAATTTGAGTCCTAAATGGTTTGTCTCCTATCATGTACGGGCTCCCCTGTGATCATCTGCTCCCAGCGTTCTGGCGGAATTGCTTCCGTCTGAGGGATTTCACTTCAGGTGTTTCCGTTTGCTCACAACTTATTCTCTTCCACACAAGTGCACTTTTGACATAGTAGGGCTTGCTCTAGAGGAGATCGTTCTTAGCTTAGCGGAGCTTTTTTTTACTTTGTCCTGTCAGAAGTCTGTGTGTTTGTGTGTAGTTTACTGACACTAGTAGTTTACAGATGTTAGCTTTGATACTCCTTGTAGGTTACAGCATACAGGATGTTGTTCAATACCAAGGAGGGCAAGGTTGGGCTAGTTTGCATGATTCAGATTGCCCCTGTTGGGCGTAACTACAACATCTGGCTGCAAGAGACACTTTTTTTTATTTATTATTGAGGAAGATTGAAAATAATTATATTTTCCAACAGGATAGTATTTTTTTTGCAAGATACATATATCATTTTATTGTATTTGTGTACACTTAAATACACTTACTTGGATCTCAACATATATTTTGGATCTATACATTTGTTTCCTTTTATTTATTGCACTATAACAGACATTGTTTTTAATGATAATTTGGTAATACTTTTTGATAATCCTTTTGGCATATCAAGTGATCAACATCAGAGAGCGAATGTATTGTTAATATACTGAATCTTCACAGGGGGTATTGCACATTAATATTTAATTTTGTAAGGTTTTAGTTGACCTTTTGCTTTATTTTACTAACTTGGGTTACAGTTTGCTGCCGGATCTGATATGGGTGCCCTATCATGTAAAAAAGCATGTTTTGGCTGCATTTCAAATTAATTTTGAATTGTTAAAAATGTATATGTCATTATTTACAGAAGTAAATAAGCTATTTTTGGTTGAAGTCAGTAGGTTTCAGTAAAAAATGCTTACATTTATAGCATTTTTTTATAATGTATTAAACACTTTTATTTAAAAAAATCAAGGGAAAACATCTTTAAAGACAAAATGTACTACACCTAGCAGAACATAGAGTACAAAACTAAGGGAAAATATAAAAAAGAACACTAAAGTGAATAAAACAAGCCAGCCTAAAATCACAGAGGGATACAAAAAAAGTGTAAATATATGTTATGGAGACTGTTTCCATCTCAGAACCACCGAAACTGGCCAAATCCTCACCGTTTAGACAGGTGACAGAATATTTGAAACCGAGTCAGCTTGTCAGTCAGTCATTTTGTCTGATGATAGCAGCAGCCAAAGTCATGATTAACAGACACGCTTCAGATCTTTTTCCGTCAATCAGACTTGTTCCTGTTTGTCAGTTTCCCTTAAAAACACTTCATGCAGATATGGTACCATTTTGTTTGGCGGACATCTGTATCACTGCCAGGGATTTTAAAAAGAAGATTTGGCTAATAATGTTATTTTTGTGCATTTCCAGTTTCCAGTGCAACTGTGTCGCCGGATATTTTGGAACGCTTTGCAATCTGGACGTAAACGAATGTGAAGCTTCCCCCTGCCTCCATGACTCTGTGTGCATCAACAAACCTGGGGGATTCATCTGTGTCTGCCGTACGGGCTTCTCTGGTACGTCCCCCTTAGCCAGAACCAGAGACACAAAATCAATGAGAGAAACCAGGGCTTATCGTGTCTACATGGGCTGCGTTCCCCAACCTGACAGATTCTCAGTGGAAAGAACACACAAATAGCTCATCAGGACATTTACCACTTTAATTAGATCGCACACTCCCACCAATATCTACACACACACTCACATGCACAGATTCACCTTGAGTTAACTAAACACCTCATCCTCTGCATTTTAATCAAGCACTTCCTCGTCTCCTCAGTCCTTTTCTTTTTTCACTGTTTTCCTCTTTCCCCAGAGTGATCTCATCCTTATTCGTGGCCGTTCGTTCATTTTTGTATGCTTGGATAGGCGCTGCAATTGTACAAGGTCATTGCCTACAATCTTTGCAAATTTTTGAATTTAGCATTCAGAAATAAACATGTATCCTTACTGTTGATTATTTGAAAATGATAAGGATAAAAAAAAAGATATAAAATTTTGTAAATGCCAAATATACTTATGAATTAAATTTGAAACTAAATTGTTACTTTAAGGAGATACTGTATTTCTTCCTGATAAATCCTTTAAGTTTATAACCTAATTTGTTTAGTGTGATTTTAAATATCATTTTGACTTTAATAATGTAACTTTTTTCCAGATTATAATCATTTAATTTAAATGTAAGGCCATTCATTCTTTAAGGTAATTTGTTTTTTAGTAAATGTGCTAATTTAATTAACATACACTAACACTGAAATGTTTTAGGTCAGACAGTGTTTCTAATTAAGAAATTAACACTTGTATTCAGCAAGGATGCATTAAGGGACCAAATCTGTGTATTAAAATCATTTCTGAAGGATCAAGTGGCACTAAAGGCTTGAGTAATGATGCTAAAGATTCAGCTTTAATGTCACAGGAATAAATCATATTTTAAAATGCATTCAATTAAAAAATCTATTTAATACTTTTAGAATATTTTACAGCACTTCTTTTAGTTTTTTCATAAAATATTTTTTCAGGCTAGACTAAGCATCTTAAAGCCACTGTTAAGTGTTTGTTTGATAGCACTTTCTCTATTTGTATCAATTCAATTTCAATAACAATACATATTTTTAAAGGCTGTTATCTCAATTTTTTCCTGCTCTCTTTTCTCCTAATTAGTGCCTGTTTCATTAAATAATGCTTCATTTGCATATTTAAGCATAATATTTTAGAAAACGTGTAATACAAAAAATATTTGTAAGTATAAATGTCAACAATCAACTAGAGAAGATGATAACTATTAGTAAAGCTTTTACTCTATTCACCTGCAGTGTCTCGCCTGAAATTAAATAATCTATTACTTTACTAAATGAAATAATCATCCTATTAGGAAATATTTGTAAATAACTTCACCTTGTTCATACTGTGCATGCAAGACTTTACGCTTTAGATAAGATGATACATTGTCCCTATCTGCTGTATCTAAATATATTTGTGCTAGAACCTCTAGAAGTTTATAATACTAAGCCCATTACACTTCTAGCTCACTTATCAATGCTGTTTTTATTTATTTATTTATTTATTTTAAGTGTAATCTCAATCACCATCAGCCGCCTTGAAGATTAATTTCATTTGTCTTTTGTACTGTATCATCAATTTATTCTCGTCTTCTGAGGGGAAAGAAGGAAATCTCAGAGGCACAGAAATTCCTGGGAGAGCTCAGGCTGACACACAGGCCCTAATTCCCACAGAAACCTCTTTTATTATCAGGCCCCACTCTCCCTTGCACCAGTCATTACTTTCCTCTCAGCTCTGAGCTCATCTGAGGAATCGGACGCGTCCCCTGAGAGCTCAGGCTGGAGGATATATTCTGGATTGGTTCAACCAACTGGGGCTCAGAGGAATTATTTGCCCTAATAAGACATGTAACGGCATCGCAACTTCTTGAGAAGGTGGAATCAAAGATACAAAAGGCAATATGCGGCTGCCTGCCATCCGACGTGTCTCTTTGGCTGATCTGCGGCAAAATGATTTTTAAATTGAAATGGTGTGTTGCTCAGACATGCTATTATGTGCCTTGTTCGGTGAAATTACGTTATTTGTGGTTTTGCTTGGATCTAGTAAGTGTCTCCTTCATTGTGATTGGCAGTTTTGCATGAAAAAAGCCAGAGAAATTTGATGCAATGTCTGTCTGTTACATTATTTGATGTAGCATCTAAAGCTAGAAAACCTACACGATAGCTATTCATTCATTCATATCACTTTAGGTGCATTTTAGATCTACAGCACATGTAAAGATTATGAGATGCATTTGCCCCATATATGATTTTCATAATATTATACTTTTAAACGTTCAAATCTGCATAAAATATTTGCAAATAAAACATAAAACATGTACATTTATTTTTTTAAGTGTTATTTCATGACACTAATATAGATGTGTGAAGTATTGCAATAAAACATCACACATACAGTACATATTTTGTAAATGTATACATATAATTTACATTTTATATTAATGTAACATACTTTTCTTAAATACACTGCTCAAAAATATAAATGAAGCACTTAAACAACACAATGTAACCACAATGTAACTGCAACACAATGTGGAAATCAAAACGCCCACTTAGGAAGAAACACTGATTGACAATTCCACATGCCATTGTGCAAATGGAGGAGACAACAGGTGGAAATTATAGGCAATTAGCAAGACACCCCAATAATGATGTGGTTCTGCAGGGAGTGACCACAGACCACTTCTCCTATGCTCTCTGGCTTATTTTTGGTCACTTTTGAATGCTGGCAGTGCTTTCACTCTTGTGGTAGCGTGAGACGGAGTCTACAACCCACACAAGTGGCTCAGGTAGTGCAGCTCATCCAGGATGGCACATCAATGCGAGCTGTCGCAAGAAGGTTTGCTGTGTCTGTCAGTGTAGTGTCCAGAGCATGGAGGTGCTAACAGCAGACAGGCAAGTACCACAGGAGATGTGGAGGAAGCCGTAGGAGGGCAACAACCCAGCAGCAGGACCGCTACCTCAGAAGAACAGGAGGAGCATTGCCAGAGCCCTGCAAAAAAGTGCATGTGTCTGCTCAAACGGTCAGAAACATGAGGCTCCATGAGGGTGGTATGAGGGCCCAACGTCCGCAGGTGTGCCTACAGCCCAATACTGTGCAGGACGTTTGGCATTTGCCAGAGACGATTGGCAAATTCGCCACTGGCGCCCTGTGCTCTTCACAGATGAAAGCAGGTTCAGACTGAGCACATGTGACAGACTTTAGTCCAGGTCTTGGAAGAGATCACTCAGGAGACCATCCTCCACCTCATCAGGATCATGCCCAGGTGTTGTAGGGAGGTCATACAGGCACGTGGAGGCCACACACACTAACGAGCCTCATTTTGACTTGTTTTAAGGTCGTTGCATCAAAATTGGATCAGCCTGAGGTGTTTTTGCACTTCAATTTTGAGTGTGACTCCAAATCCAGACCTCCATGGGTTAATAAATCTGATTTACATTGATAATTTCTGTGTGATTTTGTTGTCAGCACACCCAGCTATGTAAAGAACAAAGTATTTGATAAGAACATTTCATTCATTCAGATCTAGGATGTGTTATTTTAGTGTTCCCTTAATTTCTTTGAGCAGAGTATACATACATAAGTGTGTATAAATAAATAACAAATATACACAGTATACACAGATATACATTCATTTTTGAGTGTGACAGCACTACACAATTATGTTTTATTTACTATGACATTTTTTATGTTTTAATAATACATTATTTGAAATATTTTATATCTGAAAGGTGTATTTTTTTATATGGTAAAACAAGTATTTTAATTGAAATTTTATTGATTGAAAGTAATCAATATTTAGAATACCATAGGAACTAATAATCATTTATGATTTTTGATAATTGTTCAGCTGGTTCTCGCTTTCTGAAGCCTCAAAGCACTTGAGATTTTCAACTCTTTCTCTCATATTTAATCTTCTGTGTAGTGTTTATTTTTTTCTATTTTTTCTTTCACTGGCTTTCTTTACGTGGCTCTAGTCTCTCTCTCTCTCTCTCTTTTTTTTTGTCTCTCAGATAAAAAAAATCTGATAGCTCGCTGTGAGTTTGAGAAAGTTCCTGCAGAGAGGAGTAATTGAGGAGTGGAGAAGAATGTATGTTTTTTTTCCTTTCTCTCCTCTCAGATGAGTACAGTGAGCACCCTTAAGAAAGCCAACATTAGGATTAACCCAACAGCTTTATAATCTCTCCCCTGCTTGGCTTCTCATAATCTACAAAGTCTGATAGGACAGCGCATTATTTGTCAAATCAGACAAGGAAATGCTGATTAAGAGGGTTTTGTATAATCTCATTAGGAGCGCTGACAGTGTAAATGTATTGTCTGTATAGCGAGGCAGGTGTGCACATCCTTACTATCTTCAGTCTTGATAGTGTCGTATAAGAAGCAATGAGATACTTGTACAAATGAGTACTTGATTGATGGCTGGCTACAAACAGCATGTCGTGACTGAATTCGTTTTCTAGGGTTAATATGATTTTTACTGTTAATTCCTACCCAGTTGATACACTGACACTTTGTTGTGTTTTCAGATGACTATCCGCAGGGAAATAAATTCATTACAGCTTAACCAGGAGGTCAATATGAAGGGAATTAACAACGGTCCATGAATGAGCAATTGGAAAAAACACTTTAATTAGAAGATGTTAATGATCTGCCTCATTGTTATGTTTTAGTTCCTTTTATTTATCCACGTTGCCTTCGAGACACACCAAAACACTTCAGCATGAAGAGCAGTGCAGAGTAAGAAAGGATGAAAACTTCTTTAGTGAGAGAAACCATGGGTAGTTGCTTGTTTTCTCAACTGGCTGTGTATTGAGCAGTGAGTAATTGAAATAAAGCTTTAATTTATTGTTAGAGCATGACCTGAACTGCGACTGATGGCGTTGCTTTCGCCCCGAAGTGACTGAATTATCTGTGTAGCCGAGCGTGAATTAAGTTTACATTCCTGTAATATCAGCATATGATTCATAATGTTTAAAAGATCACTTCTGCTCTTTATTTAGATGTCTCGAGGCTTTTGGAAATGTCTGCATTTGTTTATGTAGTTACAGGGAGGAAGAATAATGGCTGTCTGCTCTTTAGTATCGCAGCTCTTTGGCTTTCGTTTTTATCTCCGTAATTTGTCAACCTGTCCCTGGGTGTCTACGGAGTTTTACTCGCCTCTGGATTTTACAGGCTCTTCTCAACTTATTGAATTTACAGCTTTTTTCAAGGTAAATTATGACCTATTAGGGTGTTTGTTACCGAACATTTTTGCAGTGGATTTTACGTCATTCAACTTGGTCATAAATCCAGGTTAGAGAATAATGCACTTTGTACACAGCGACATATAAAAATGTGACTGCACCATTTAGAAGCAAACAAATTAGAAATATATTGCAAATTAAAGTACAAATACTTGAAATGACCCATATTGGTGCTGAAACACTCCATTTAAACACCTCCATTTACACTGCTATTTAAAACAAATCAAGAGAAAAAATGACACAATAAATGTATTATTTATTTACATTAAAATTGATTAAATAATTTGCTGCAAGAATTACCATGATCATGTATTTTTTATTTTGTGAGAACTGGGTAAAAACTATTTAAAAAATTTAAAATAAATTGTTTATACACTTTTTTTAATGCTTATACTGATGTTTTATACTCCTCTTTTTAATGTTTTCTATAGTTATATTTTCTATAGTATTCTATAAACTAGTGAAATACAATTCTACCAACAAGATCCTCACAAAACTGTTATAGATGTACCACAATGTTCTTGTACAGCTACCTTTATTAATTTTTTTCACCTTGATGTTCAACATCATTTTGATTTCCACAAATTTCTAAACACTAAAAGTAATGTGTTTATACGGTATTGATTTTGTTCTTCCTAAAGGTAAATGGTGCGAGCTGAACGTGGATGAGTGCGGATCTAATCCATGCCGAAACAACGGGAGATGCATCGACGGTCTTAACGGTTACCAGTGTGTGTGCTCCAGAGGTTTCACGGGCTATCACTGTGAGAGAAACATTGATGAGTGCTCATCCAACCCCTGTGTTCATGGGAGGTACATTAACCTTGCTGAGCTGTAACGATGTGTGTTTCAAGCTTTGTGATTGAGAGCTTTGTAAATGGCCATCACATTCATTCTGAAAGAGATGGTACCTGCGAGTCTTTTAAAAAACGAAATGTGCTTACAATCCTTCTTGCCAACTCACTCTCAATTAGCTGTGTGGCAGTCTGGTACTCAGTAAACACAACATAATTAGTCATTACCAGCTGTTTCTTGCACTTTGAGCATCTAACCAAGTTACAGTAATAACTTGATTTTACATAAAGTGCTAATGCCTTAAAGTCACAGTTTGGGTAGAACAGATTTTCCCCTCGGGAACTGCACTTGGGGAATCATCTCAGCTCTGTCGTTTTGAAGTATTTATATGTTGCAGACTGCATGCTTTCAATGTAATATTAAGGAATTTAACAGGACTCAACAATAGCTAGATTAGTTAACATGAACTAATAACAAACAGTACTTACTCTTAGTTAATCTTAGTTTCAGTTTTTACTAATACATTATAAAAATCGCACGTTTTGTTTGTAATATTAATTCATGCACTAACATAAACTAAGAATGAATAACTGTATTATTATTAACAAAAGAATATTTGTTATATTAAATAATTATTTAAGCATATTTTGCCTTCAGCACAATCAATTATAAATCTCATTTGATTAGTTAATTATAGATATACAGTATTACTACTACTACTGTATTCTCTCAATCTAAATTTCTACATTTCTATTTTCCATTTGAATATATTATAAAATGTTCTTTATTTCAGTGATAGCAAAGATTTATTTTATTCCAATCTTTACTTCAGTCTTCAGTGTGCAACGTGATATTATATTTCAGAAAACAGTTTAATAATGCCCAATACATCAGGCAAAAGGTTTTCATTTGTAAGGCATGAAAACACATATATGTGATCAATAAATGTCTTTGCTGGCTTGTCAAAATGCTCAGCTGACCCTAGGCTGCCTTTATTGTTGAGCCCTGTAAAATCTAGAAATGAAAGTGGACACGGTTCATGCAGATAAACATGCTTAGGTTTATAAATAGATGCATCTTTAAATTTTATAATGCCATTATACTGCTTATGAGTTTTTAGGGTGGATAAAAAATACGGGTTGTCACCCGACATTAGCTGTTAAACCGGGAAATGAGCTGTTTAATCACAGCCTAGTAAATGTTGCACTTGCACATTAATTAACCATCAATGTGACTTTATCAAGATAGCAGGAGTGTTAGAGCTGCAGTGGCATGTGCAACATGACTTTCTAAGATTTATGATATGAATTGACTATATATTATTTACAGGACCCTCACTTATGAAAATCATTTATACAAGCTTGTTGTTTTATTAGTCCTGCTGTTCTGGTGTGTTTTATATACTCTAGTGTAAAGCCTCTGTCAGAAATCACTGCGCAGGTAAATGTGGATGAGGTTGCAACTTCATCGCCATGTAAAATCATCTCTCATAAATCATAAATAATGAATGCAGATGTCAGGGCACATAAACAATCTCTTTTGTCATTGCAGTTGCCTTGATGAAATGGATGCATACAGCTGTCAGTGTGAGGTTGGATGGACCGGTCACAGATGTGAGATCAACATTAATGTAAGGATGTTATTTTTGAGATTTTCAGGTTGTCAGTGCATCTTGTAATCGGAGTGTAAGTTATTATTGCTTTATATAATGTATGTGTGGGTATGCATGTATATATTTAAATTATTGTATTCTAAATATAGAATTTATTTTACATGTAGTATTTTCAAGTACGAAACTGTAAAAATGAACAAATTAAAGCTTAAGAATAATCATCAGTTTTTAATCTATTATATATATATATATACATATATTTATTTATTTATTTATTTATTTATTTATTTATTTATTTATTTATTTATTTATTTATATATAATATGTAATTTCATATAAAATTAGTAGTTAAATATTCAAAATATTTATTTAAAAAGTTAAATAAAACTTTTTAATGCTTTGATTTGACGGCTTTCTCTCTACAGACCAGCATAATCAATCTTTGTTTTGTTTTTTTGGAAAGTCATAGAAATACTATCATTCATTTGTCTTTCATTCTTGGAAAATAATACATATATAAAAAAGTTAAATGTGAAAAGAGTCCCTTATGAAACCAACAGCGATGATGCTAATTCCCATTGGTCGTCTTGCATGCATTTGCGTAGTGAATTTTGATTGCCCTTTTTATTGCATCTTCTATATAGCTGCCTCACACTGCAAAGGCAGTGTCTCGAATGAGGATTCTCATGCATAGTGGACAGAAACGCGAATGTCATAAAAATTACAAACCCTAAAAGCTTGCACGCTACTCTTCCTTGCCAGCATTGGTATTTCCTTGAGGAAATGTAAATCTAGTTGAAAATCTGCAACTGAAAGATATTTAGCATATAAAATCCAATAAACAGAATGCAGGTATGCAGAAATACAAACTGTTTTGAGACTATAAAACATGGTGCATCCATTTACAGAATCATGAATCAAAATGAATATGCACATTGTGTCAGATAGAGAAGGCCGTGTCAGACCAGAGAGTCCCCAGGCTGTAATGAAATCAAAGTCCAAGGTTTAACAGTGACAGTGAGTCTCTAAGACGTGGACGCCATATTTCATTGTGAAGACAGGGAACTATCATGTAAAGCTGTTAAGACAGAATACAGCATCACACAAGTACAAACCAGAGTCTGTGAACAAGAGCTATGACATACTTTTCATTGCTTAGAGTATCATTAGACCCTCTATTGACAGGATTTTCAACTATTTGACATCCAGCATTGCCACAAGTGGCTGTCTGTGCCTTTTTTCCTATAAATGGGATGATTTGTGTAAAATTTCAGTAACTATAACAATCAAATGGAGTGGATAGGTTGTGCTGCCATTGGTGGCTTGTGCAGACATAAACCCAGCTGGAGGTCCTTGTCAAAACAAGTTGGTTTATTGTAATTTCTCTGTATGATAGAGGAGGGGGGAAAATACAGTGTCTGTTGAGACGCATTGCAAAACACATCAAAACCTTTAACCCAATGATGGTGAATATTAAAGCAATTTAAACAAAATGTTAAATTCTTTCACTGACCCTCAAGTTGTTTGTTTCTTTTTTTCATTTAAACATACAATAAGGTATTTTGAAGAATATGGCTATAACCAAACAGGTCCCCACTGATTTGTGCAGTATGAAAAAAAATCCATAGTAGGAAGACCATGGCGGTCATCAACTGTTTGGTTACACATATTCTTCAGTTTTGGAGAAGCTTAAAGAGTTGGTTCCCCAATAAATGAAAATGTCATTAATTACTCACCCTCATGTCTTTCCAGATCTCTGTTTATCTTCCGAAAACAAGATATTTTAGATAACATCAGGGAGCCATCTGACCCACCATAGACAGCAATACACCTGAAATGATCCCAGATCCAGAAACATAGTAAAAACAATTATAAAACCGTCCATGTGACATTAGTGGATCAACTGATGCAAACTATTTTTTGTGATGCTAAAATAATAGTTTTTTGTGCAAATAAAACATAATGAACATAATTTACTCTTCTCCTGTGACATACATCTTCCGCCATGCTCAACTTACTGTATATGCGAGCTTTAACGTATTTGACGTAGTTGATCTACAATTTTTACCACGTTTCTGGATCTGGGATCATTTCAGTTGTATTGCTGTCTATGGAGGGACAGATGCCATTATTTAATTACATGTTTATTAATGATTATTTTTATTTTTGGGTGCACAAACCTTTTAAAGGTGAGTAAAATACGTAAATTTCATTTTGGGGTTAACTTTGCTTTTTAATACAATACTATGGCAAATGAACGTTCTAGTTAAAGACTCTTCATACTACTGATGTAAGGTCCCACTTTATATTGTGGCCCTACTACCTATGTACTTAAATAGTAACTAGATGTGTACATGGTGTGTAAGTACACATTGGTACATAGTATCTACAGATGTAATGTTTGTGTAACAAACATTACATATTATTGTGGTAATAAAAGTACAAATGTGTACATTGTTGCTAAATGTTTTATATATGTTATATCATTTTTGTACTTACACAAGCCATTTCAAGGTTTGTTGCATGTGTGTAGTTACAGAAATCTTACAGCTGTAGATACTATGTGTATTTACACTGTGGTTATGTACTATATGCACATCTAGTTTCTACAGTATGTAAGCACATAGGCATTAGGATCCTTTAATATATAGTGGGACCAAAACAGTTTGCACAGCATAAAAACCATTACAATATGGAGAATCCCCGTAAAACATGGAAACCTGTGTGTGTGTGTGTGTGTGTGTGTGTGTGTGTGTGTGCGGGTTTATGTGGTTTATGAGGACAGAAATTTGTATAATGACATGGGTATGACATAGGTAATACAATATGTAGGTGTTTTACAGTATGAGGACATTTTCAGTGTCCCTGTAATTCAATAGGCTTAAAAAACATACTAAATAGTGTTTTGTTTTTTTTGAAAATCCAAAAATGCACACAGTTTCCTGTAAGGGCTAGGTTTATGTGTAGGGTAGGTGTAGGGCAATAGCACATACAGTTTGTCCAGTATAAAAACCATTACATCTATGGAAAGTCCCCATAAATCACAAAAACCAACATGTGTGTGTGTTTGTGTGTTCAAACCTAAATAAAATATATTTCTGTTCATAAGTTCACTTAACTTTGGTTGATAATAGAATTTTTTTGTCTTTGAGTGGTCTGGTCTAGTGGTTGTAATGTCAAGTCTGGTAATTGGTTCAATTTTCTAACTGGTTCAGCTGAAAAGGTTGCTGGTATAGTGTGAGGAGCAATCCATAAGCCATCACCATTGTGCCCTTGAGCAAGACACTTATTCCCAGGTTGCAGCAGGGGGGTTGTTCAAGTTCATAGCTGTATTCTAAGGGGACATATAAAAGTCACCGAATGAAGTTCAACTGGACCTGTGTGGTGATAAATAAAGATTCTATTACATCTTCACCGTTTGCGCTCTACGCTGCGCTATAAAAGCAAAACATATTTGATTTCAGTTTTCATACTGTTTTCTCTTAATCAGAGCATAGTTGAGCTAAACCATCATTTGAGAAAGCAGATTTTGTTTGTTGTACCAGTTGTAGATGAGTACTATTCATTTTGAAGATCCCCTAACAATTTATTCCCTACCGGTGGTTATTGCAACAATGAAGTTGAATCGGCTAGAAATAGTCCTACTCAGAAATCAAAAGCACATCACAGGAGACTGAGAAAGAGTCTAAGCTTCATTCTACCTGAGCTCCTGAAATATAATATCTGGCCTGGATTCATTTTCTAAAACCTCCAATGACAATAATGATACGATGAAAAGGTCAGACATATTGTCGGGTAATGTTAGATTTTTATAATGCTTAAAAAGGGAAATGGAGCACCACAATCTCCTGAGAAGAAATGGAAATCAAGAACTGAAAGGCAAAATACTGTAATTTAACACATAGTAATCGTGTTATTATATTGTGCAATGCTATAAATGCTGAGAAGAGATTATGTATGTATTTTTGTGTATGCAAATTATTGCATTTTCCAAATTATGCTGTTCATCATTCCTACAACAGAAAAACTCAAGATTCTCCAGCAGAATATTATACATACTGTAATGTGGCTACTCTAATGTGATGTGGAGCAGGCGAAGGAGAACGAGGAGTCACGAGTAAAGTGTAAACAAAAGACTTTAATAATGCAAAATAAAACGTGGAGCAGTATCCATAAACTTTCTTAACATAGAACACACACAGATCAAACATAAGGGTAGCATTAGGGTTGACGAACAATTAGAAACTAAAACAACACGACTTAAATACAGACACTGATTAACGACACACACCAGAACGAAATACACAAATTAACAAAACTAGGTCAGGGAAGCACATGGGGAGAGACAGAGCACATGGGAAGCAAAAACA
>JAUCNO010001216.1:119815-144483 GCA_032353835.1 Enteromius viviparus
GGGGGGATTGAAATGTCAAACAGTCATATATCATTAACACACCTATGCATTCTTGCATCAAAATGCGTGGATGGACATTTTGTGTAATATTAATCAATCACTTCACTAAATAAAGCAATAATCTCTTTTTAACAAAACTAATTTTGTTTGTGTATGTACACACACACACACACACACACACATATATATATATATATATATTAGGCTATATTAAAATCTAAAAATATGTCTATGCCTTTGATGTCTGCCAATTTTTTGGATAAATAAAAAAAACAGTACACATCAAATATAATTTTTTCCTTTTCATAAATATGCATAATATACATAATTCATAAGTTTAACGGCGCGTGACGACACAAAGGAGTTGCACGAGTAATACTTGAAGCCTGTCAATCAAATTAACCAAGTGCATCAAAGCTACGTGAACCTCAGAAGGAAAATGAACCGTGATGTTTGCATGCAAACTCTTGACGCCCGCGCGGTAAAAACAGACCTACGTTTTAAAACCCTGCCAGCAGACTGACTTGAGAAACTTTAAGATGTAACTTGAAGAACGCGAAGAATGTTTTAATTTCCGCATCAAAACCAATGCGCGCCCAACGCCTGCTTCTGGCATTCTTCATGTTAGAA
The DNA here is from genome assembly GCA_032353835.1 of Enteromius viviparus. Classification (NCBI taxonomy): domain Eukaryota; kingdom Metazoa; phylum Chordata; class Actinopteri; order Cypriniformes; family Cyprinidae; genus Enteromius; species Enteromius viviparus. The sequence goes on from JAUCNO010001216.1 coordinate 120,446, forward strand.
ATACTTAAACATAAATGTATATGTCTCCTGGAGATGGAGTGAGGAGATGGACAGCTTATCATACGTCTTACACCCAGAGTTCAGCTCTGAGATACCCAACACGCCGCTCACCAAACTCGGCGCGCGGGCACGAGGAGACGGTTTCAAGCTCCCCTCTCTGTGAATTGATTCTACTATGAGCCTATCCGAATCGGAGCGAGCAAACACCGAGGTGCACACACACAAACAGAAACTTTTAATCGTGCAAACATCGCCCTTACACTCGCTCTAATCGATCGGATGCGTATTTAAGAAGGTGTTTCATGCGTAATTTGTTTCACGAAACAAGTCCTGCCGTGATAAACGCCGGCTTTCCCTCCGCATGTCTTTCTCCACACAGTCGTTCCCCCTCCGTCGAAAATGGAACAGTCCACAATTTATTCCAGGGAAAGACTGACAGTTTTTTGGGTCATGAAGCAGCTGTTCAAGTCAGCGGCCGTTCCCCCCTCCGCTAGAATAAGAAATTAGTCCATTTTAAAGTAAATAACTAAACCCCGAAGCTGATAAGGGAGCGTTATAAAATACTGTGCCGTTCTGATTTTACGGAGAGAATGGACTTAGGATAAAGACGCAATAAATGTGAATGTTCCCGTCCCATCATATTATGGAAATGTGAGATCTAAATATTTTGGATCATGAACGGAGGGGAACAATAGATGCCTAGGCCTAGACAATGAAATAGAGAGTTAGACTCTCATCAGCTCAATAAACACAAACCTTCTGGATATGGCAGAGATTTGAAAGGTGGTTGACCTAAGAATTCCTATAATTTGCTGAATTGTTGACCTTTTGTATGCTATTATGTTCTTTCGTATGCAATAACATTTGAGGCGCCATGTATTTGTGAATTCCGTCATTTTTTAACCCAGATGACTTTCATTTAACCTGGGCTGTTTTCTCAGAGCAGGCACAGGAGGCAGTCCTGGCTTCAAAAATGAGAAGGAATGAAACTAGAATAATTGATTGTAAACAAATAAAACAGAAACTCAATATGAGATTGAGTAGTGTATCATAAAGTAAAACAGCGACACCAGTGGATGAACGCAGCATCTCTCATTGTCCTCTGACTTGCAGTCATGTTATGAGACAAAATTGGCGGATCATGCCGTCAGTGCACACACACATACAAAATTTAATGAATATTTTGTTAATATAAACAGTGGGGAAAAAATAAAATGAAAAGAAAATTAATTAAAACATAAATATAAATAAATAAAAATTGCTAATATAATTCTAAATACATAAACGTGCAAAAATAATACAATTAAATAATAATCAAATGTATTTGTATATATTCTTTTCTTTATATATCTTTATATGGCCTTTACATAAAAAATATATAAACGTCAAGACATGAATACATATTGGATAAAAAAATATTAAATGTCTCAGAAAGCCACCACACACCACAGTATTTAACTTATATTTAAAAGCATGAATTAGACCAGCACATCATTTGACACAAGTTGTTCGGTTGTGGCTTCGGTCTTTGTGCACAGCATCTCTTAGGTTAATCTGGATAAATCTGCCCATACCTGAATCTTGAATATCCTGTGCGGTGTTTAATGCTCAAAGACAATGATTCATGAATAATTCCGTGAGATTATACAGAGTTACTTTTCACATAGAAATGCTATTTTTTTTTCTTATTTATCGCGTAAGTGCGATATTTTATTATATTTCCTATAAAAATACAGTGGTGATGATTTGGGTTACCAACACGCCACACGCCTCGTCTCTACAAGTCCCCGTCAGATATCTCGCGGTACAATTCAGCGCATAGATAAAACCGCATCTCAGATTTCGCTGAAGATACTATATGCGTTTTATGTCAGATTTAGCTGCTGACTTTTACCCCCAGTTTGGCAGCGGATGTCAGCATGGTCTGTATTAACGCCTCGCTCCAACTCTGCCTGTCCAGCATCACCAGTCAGCAAGCACCATCCGTTCCTGCTCCAGCCTGTAATGAAGATCATATGTTTAGCTGGTGCTGAAACCCAACACGAGACGTCCACATCAAATAAAAGCTGCTGCCAGCAGTGGGGCCTGCAGGATCTGTCCCGCTCCGGGAGAACGAAACCATATCTCTATAGGCCTGCAACACAGGCCGTAAAAAGAAAAGAGGGCCCCCGTCTCCTTGAAAACCCAATCCTACCAGGCTGGGATGAGTTCATTTTTGCTTTGTCAATAGTGTAGGTTTGGACAAGAGGTCCTGACATTTCTTTGCATAGAAGAATATCCCGCAAATGCCACCAATTTTTGAATGGCCGTCAATGTACAAAGAGGACTTTGAAGACTCCATATGGGAGTTGGACTAAACTGGTTGCTCTGTGCGTATTTGATTCACTAAACAGAACCAGCTTATAAGAGTAATTCGTTCAGGAATCGTACACCAGTCTGTTTTGCGTTGTATATTCAGTAGCGATAGTTAGGGTTGCGCCATATTTATTTACGACAGGAATTAAAACAAGGCTATAAGATATAGAAGTTCAGTGCGATTTTCATCCATGTACTAATATTTAAAATTACATCTAATGCCGGGCACACATTTCTAATCTCCGACAGTTTTGTGGAAATCGCAGACAAACGCCTGAAGTTGTAGGAAAATCTTCGTTAATGACAATCATGTAGTGTGTGCCATCAAAGTCTTTGATTGGAAATGACATCAGCGGCAGCCTACAGTCAATAAGTGCATGTCTGTTACCGTTTTTGAGCAAAGCGTTTGCGATATTTCATAAATGTCAATAAAAAACGATTGCGAAAATGGTGGCGTTTCTATTAACCAATGTTATGCTTATAAAACAATCAGGATCTTGGTAGGTTTACGCATATCGCAGCCTCCGCGCTAGCCATTATTTTTAATCGAAGGAGACGTAAAGCGCCACAGACATGTGCAGTGTAAATAAGCAGTTATCCATCCAAGCATTAATGAAAAGGAAAACCTTTATCCTTGAGAGTCATGTATGAGGTGTTTCTTGGAGGTTATAGTAAATTAAAGAATGATCATGTGATTTTGACGTACGCCAGGTGTCCTGTACTTGCGTTATGATATATTCCTTTTTCGTATTACCTGAAAAACAGCCTCTCTTTTTGGCGAAACTGACAATTTTCCATTACGCATATTTTAATTTACGCACACGAACATGTCTCTCATGTGATTTACCCTATCAATTCTTCAGTGTATTTGTTTTTATGCAATGTATATTGTAGACAAATTTTACCTAGTTGTACAGTGTGTGAAGAGCAGCGATTTAAAGACTTAAAAAATCGTTCAGTTTGAACCTGCCATAACCCATAAGGCCGATTGCAGTACTATTATAGTATTATTAGAGCACAAAAGTCTGTCTTAGAGTACACATTAGCAGAAGAATTTTCTTCCATATACCCTCTTTAGTGTAATCCGGACATCCAACATTTCAGTATTCTAGCTGATGATTGAAATGTGCCGGATGTTTTTGCCGATTTCAGTGACGAAAATGAGATCAGTGCTCAGTATATGGTATGTCCTTTCATTTGGCTGACAGTAAGTATTGTGCGATTAATGCATTATCCACATTTTTGAGGTGCCTCCAGTTGTTTGTATGTTTGCAGAGGTAAAAGCATTTAAACGTGTTTAGCCAGCAAGGCTAGTTTAGTTGCAATTAACCGAACAAAAATCCCTACAAGGAAGTCAGTTGAGTATGCTTGTAGGCTTTGTTGTGGAACAAGCAAACGCGTTGTAATTGTCCACATGAACCTTGACGTAGGTGTAATTTTCTTAGTTGAACCAACTGAAAAGAGTTCAAGCCGAGGTATAAGACTCAATCAGGAGCATCTAATCCCATCAGCCTCAGCACAGTCCTTGCGGCTCGTGTAACATCCATTTACATTTATTTATTTGGCAGACGCTTTTATCCAATGCAACTTAGGCCGTGCCCTCACTACACGACTGTCAGGCTACTAAACTTGCTGTACTGCTCGCATTACACAATCTTTCCTGTCTTCTGTCATGTTGTTGTTGTAGCAGAAACAAAAAGAACACAGATAAGGGGGGAACAAATGAGAAAATCTCTGGTCAAGACATATCTTCAGCATTAAATCTCAGGTTATAGAAAACTGCTAAATGTTTAACAGGTCTAAATGTATTTATATTCTCTGTGGATGACGACCATAAAATGTTCATCCAGTCTGTTTCGCCTCTGGTCTACCTGTGTGTGTGTTCATGTGTTTTGGAGGAGGCGTGGCTTTGGCGAGTGATTTGCATGGAGGGTGGGATCTAACACTTTCAAAACTAGTTAACCATTGCTAACCTCACTCCCTAGTGAGACTAGCCTGCCATACTTTTAAAGGGATAGTTCACCCAAAAATTCTAATTCTGTCAATAATTACTCACCCTCATGACGTTCAAAACCCATAACACCTTTGTTCATCTCCAGAACACAAATTAAGATATTTTCGATGCATCCCATGAGCTCTCTGACCCTCCCGAAGACACCAAGTGTCCTTATATGATCAGGGCTCTGAGGCGAATTAAGGTCATTGATAAAATAATCCATGCAACATCAACCATAATTTTACGAAGCTATGAGAATGCTTACTAACTTTACTAAGTTTCCAGATCTGAGATTATTTCAGTTGTGTTGCTGTCTATGGAGGGTCAGATAGCTCTCTGATATCGTCAAACATATCTTAATTTGTGTTTTGAAGATGAACGAAGGTCTTATGGGTTTGAAATGACACAAGGGTGAGTAATTAATGACAGAATTGTGGGTGAACTAACCCAACTAAGACATTAACATCATGATTTTCTGCAAAACTGCTTAGGAATTATGTTTATAGTCAAAGGCACTACAATAATAAAATTAGACTCGACTAAACACAGATTATAGGTATTCTTGCACAGAATACAGTAAAGAAAAATACAATTTAGGTAGAAAATGAAGTGGTTCGTGAACTGTTTATGCTCAGATTTGGCTACTCTATTGGTTTTGTTCCACGTCTTGAACCAGTTCATCTGTAGCAGCAAAATCCAAGGCAAAACCCAAAAGCGAGTTCACAATGCATTTGTTTTCTTTGGGAATTGTTCCCATGGCCTTGGTATCACCAGTGCTATAACTTTATCAGCTAAAACAAAAACATTCAGGATCCAGACACATGGGCTGCGATGAGCCCTAGAAGAAACCTGAGTCCTGCTGTTTGCCTCTCTTCACACACACGCACACACCGGCTCTGCCCAGATCAGATGTTATCTCTTGAGGAGGTGTCTGTGGTGCGGATGGCTGCTGTATGAGCAGGATAAACAGCAGCAGTGGGTATAATCCACTGCGTTCAGTCCGAGAGCTGTGTGGATTAGCTGCCTCCGGCTCTGCTAGTCTCTTCACTCCACTTTCACACCTTGAAAGTAGCCTAATTGAGCCAAATCTCATTATTTGGGACCTGGACACTGAGACGATAATCAATTGGGCCCTGGTTGTCTTTAAATGGATCATACTGTCATAGCCATAGCTTGTTCTGGTGCGTTGATTGCACGAAATAGATGGGAGGAGGAGGAAAACGAATTTGTTGTTCAATGAAGGCAATCATTTTTATGCCTCTATGAGGGTGTCACTTCTGAAATCAATATCATTTATAATGTTTATGAGTTAAATGAGCGATTAATGGCGCTTTCCGTAATTTGTGCATTTGTGCTTGCAGCCCCTTCTTTTTCGAAATTAAATTAAATAGGATTTTTTTATTATTATTATTTAAATAAATAAACACCAAAACAGGGTAAGAATTTATCATACATTTGGGGTGAAAACATTGGAAAAATTTTAGAAAAATTACAACAGTTTCACAATAATGACCTCTGGAGTGGGACTCGTCAAAATAACCATTTAGAAGGAGGATGCAGTGTGTTTAAAACTGGCTAAGAGTTAATCATACATTAGATAATAGTCATCAAACATAATTCTCACATGGGATTTGTCTCTCTAATGCTTTAAGAAAAGTGAAAAATGTATTCTATTCATGGAAAGTGCTTGCAGGCGGTCTTGGTTGCATTTTTTATGTGTGGACTGCCATTTTTGAAGGGAATGTAATTTATACATGTTTATGTGTTTAAACAAGGTTCGATAGCAATTAATGCTTTGAGACGCAATTTATTTACTCAGCTATGACACAGTCAAAATGTGATAAACGTTATTTTTTAAGAACCCGCTATGAATTTGGGACTTCCTTCCTCTCTGAAAATAAATGAAGCTTCATTCATTGAAATATTCAAGCCATGCGGCAACCTTCTGGGATGGTGATGAATAACAAGGCCTCATGAAGCTTTCAGGAGGACAAAAATATTTTTGAATCAAAAAACGTAAAAGGAGGTTCATTTTCATCTTATAAACAAAACAAGACTGAATAAATAAAAAGTCTTGGGAAAGAAAACAATTACGGCTATTAAGGGCCGAAAATCAGCATACGGTAATTCCCAATGTAACGTACCTCGTGCATATACAAATGTCCTCATTTACATACTGACATGTATATGCAAACAGGCGTGAATATGTACGTGTGGGGCACGCTGAGGAGGTCGTAATGCTTTACAAAGATGTTTTGCGGCAATGAGCAACCGCTGCTAATGCAACATATTAATCCACACGTTAAGCCTAATCTAACAATGCTTTCAGCTATACATTTAACACATCTCACCATGACTGTATTCATTCTACAAAATTTTATGAAAGCTATTTCCTTCATGTAAACGCATTCTGAGTTTATATCTTACAATTTAGATTTTTTTCTTGCAGTTCTGAGAAAAAAAAAATCAAAGGTTTTGAAGTCAGAATTATAAAGTTGAAATTACTTTTTTTTTTTTTATTCTGTGCCGAAACAAAATTACAGAATTGTGAGATACAAATGTAAAAAAAAAAAAAGTCAGTTCTGAGATGAAAAGTCAAACTTGATGAGGTAAAAAGTATTTTATTTTTTTTTACATATTTGGAAAAAAGCCAAAATATTTTTGGGGGGATGTAAATCTCAATTCTGAGGAAACAAATTTAAACTTAAACTGAAAATTCTGAAAAAGAGGTCAAAACTGCGAGACATTTGCAGAAACTTGCAATTTGGAAGTTAAAAACTTGTAATTTTGCAAGTGTATATCTCGCAATTCTCACTTTTTTCATCAAAAAGTCTTAATTTTTAAATTCTGTGGCAACAAAAGACGTATGTAAACCCAAAATTGTAAGAAAAAGGTTAGAATTTCAAATAATAAATGTAAAAGGAAATAAATCCGAATTTTTTGATAATTTTAGATTTTTTTTTTACCTCAAAAAACCAAAACCCATGTGTATGCAGTTTCTAACATTTTACTGTTTATTCCGCCTCTTGCTATTACAATATACTGCATTGTAAATGACCCCAGTTATACGTAAAAATACAAACAAAAACAAGCTAGGTCATTAAAAAGGTGTCGATGTGGGTATCTGTTTGAGTGTGAACGTGCAAGAGTGAGTATTTGACAAAAGAAGCTGGTTTCCAGGAGTGTGTGAGGGAATCTCACAGGAGTCGGAGTGTATTATGGGTTTAAGAGTGTGTGAAGGTGTGTGTGCATGTGTGGGAGAGCCGCAGTAGTATGTCAGAGAGGAGGGTGTGTGTGCAGCGGACGTCACTGAAGAACTATGTGCGAGCGAATGTTTGTGTGTGCGTGTTTCTGGTGAAATAATGAACATCTCTGTGTGGGTGCGTTTGTGTGTGTGTGTGTGTGTGTGTGTGTGTATGCCGGTAGCCTGTTGGGTAAGCATATGTATGCGTCCAATTACGTGTCTGTCAGTGTTGTTGTGTGTTTTGCGCGAAAACGACAGGCAGAATGCGCACGTATCTGTGCAAGACAGCAGTTTGCAAGCACGTTTGTGTGTGTGAGAGTGAGAAAGCAAGAGAAACGGCTTGGCAATGGTGTTTTTCCTGCAGTAATCAGGGAGAGTATAGCCCTGGCCCTGTGTACCTCTCCCTGCCTGCGGTTTGTCCACATGCCTCCTCGCAGTGGGGGAGGGTTGTATGTGTGTGTGTGTGTTTGTATGCGCAGTTTTAGGGGTGTTGAGGCCCTTGGAAGGGAACAGGCAGATCTTGTTAGCTGGCCTGACCCACGGAAACACAGTCAACAATGCGACATGCTAAGACGGGATGAGATGACAGTACAGTGCGGAAAGGGACAGGAAAATTCCTCCGCTGGCATTTCTCAGCGTGCAATCAAACCCCAAATGTCATCCACCGTATATTCGCCATAAAGCCGCGCAGTCCCCATTCCTTTGTCCCTATCCGGAATGCTCAAAAATCTTCAGTTTGATGCGAGAAAACCAGATGCGTCGCCACCTCTAGACAGAATATCGCTTGCTTTTTCTGCTTGCCTCAAGTCGGAGAGGCCTGCTTCCATCTACCTACATCACCGAAATGGCATGCGTGGTCCGCCACAATGTGGTGGGACTTTTTTCATGCACGAATAGGCTTTTTCTTGTTGCTCTTAGCAATACCTGCTTTTGATTAGTTCGGTGCATTTGAGTGCTGAGTGAAACCCCAGACAGGCAAATGATTCTGCTACTCCCATTCATAATCTTCATGCTTAATTTGAAAGTATGGATGGTATTTTCTTTGTGGAAACACAAGATGCATCAATATATGGCCCTGTTGTAAATACATGTTCTCGGTTTTATTGCGCTCAAGCTGATTTTTCTCTTTTTCTTTTGGCTGATCTCAGCTAAGCCGTGTTGAGTAGCCCTATTGAGCAATATTTACTAACAGACAAATAGAATTTTTGTGCCAGTGCCAGTAAATACTAGGGATGTAACGGTATTGTAAATACCGTTGTACCGCAATATCGAATTTTTCCGATAATACCGTGGTCGCATGACTCGGGAACTACAATTCCCATCAGCCTAAGCGTGCCCATCACTCTTTGCGGTCTGTTCTGTTGTTGTCGCTACAAATCAATGTTGCCAACTTAGCGACTTTGTCTCTGTATTTAGCGACTATTCAGACGCCCTTGGTGACATTTTTCCCTAAAAGTGACTAACGACAAATCTAGAGACTTCTTGGACAAACCTCAGCAGTACTGCCCCACGAGCATGAGCTCTTGTTTTCTCGGCGCGCACACACCTCTCTCTGCGTCTGTTCTGTTCAGCGAGCGGCTGAGAGGATCAGGGCTTTCAGTTAAAACAGATACTATGTTGCTTCTAACTCTATTTTACTTGCAAATAGAGCCAAAATCACAGCATTACCATTGTCTATATCTTATGTGTACTTGGTTTCATTATTATGAATTATAAATATAATTATATAATTATAAGCGATTATAAATAAGGATTTTAATCTAGATTAACATCTTGTAAGGTAGAGCTAGTTCAGTAGGCCTTATAATGGCGTGCATTTCAGACACTATTTCATATTCATTCTGTTTTTCTGACAACTGAAACCATTAAATATATCAAGCAAGATAATATGACACACTGACGTAATGAATATGCAAATGGCCCTATGACGTCATCTAGCAATCTAAAACAGGTTTTAAATCGGATGTGTGGAAGGTTTAATAATTGTTTGTTATTAAAGTTCAAAGTTTACAGATAGATGGCTAATGTGTGTGCCACTGATATGTTGAGTGTATAACTGTTTAATAAACACTTCTGGCACTTTTTTTTGAGTCTCTTAATTGGTTTTGTTTTTTCTGTAAATTATTCAACAAATACCGTACCATACCATTCATACCGAGGTATTACCGTACCGTGCAATTTTGTTACCGTTACTAATAAATATGTAATGTATGTATACACACAAATATGCATTAGCCATTCAATGGGATATTCATATTCATATGGGATATTCAGCAATATGTTTAAATCTGAAATGGCTTTGAGCTATTGGTTGTGTTGCACATGGATATATTGAATGTATGTCTGTTTCTGCAGTGGGAGTGTTGTGGAGCTTTCGGGCCTGACGACTGGAATCTGAATATTTACTTTAATTGTACCGACACTAATCTGAGCAGAGAGAAATGTGGCGTTCCCTTTTCCTGCTGCACCAAGGACCCTGCTGTGAGTAAACACAGCATAGACACTCTTAACATGCATGCACACGTCTTGCAGTCATCTTACTCCCTAGAATGTGTCACTGTCTCCTTCCAGAAGACCTGGGAACATAAACAGGAAGTGACGTAGATCCGGCAGACAGAGCGCACCCACATACAACACAACATTCCACATTAAATCATAGGCTTGAAGTATTATATTAACTAGAGAACTGCTAAGTTATCCAGAGGGCTAAATCCTGGCTTTCTTATTGTTTTTCTCTAAGGAGGATGTGATAAACACACAGTGCGGATATGACATTCGAGCGAAAGATGTAAGTACGCATTTGTCAAAAAGTCATCGCTTCATTCCCAAAACTTATTTTTCGGTTGAGAGAAATTGAATTTAAAGATCCTAGCCACTATTTATATTAATTCATAATTGTATACGTTCATAAATGAAGTGACTGAGAACTGGTGCTGTCGATGTCTAACATGACACAAATCCCCATGAAAGTATTATGGAAATGGTTCATTTGCTCTATATTAAAAGTAGCTTACTCGAATGTTTTGTAAGTAGAATTGGTTAATGTTTTGCATATTTGGCTAATGTGTGTTTTTATGTGTAAAGGAAATCGAACAGAAGATGTTTATACACACAAAAGGATGTGTGTCACAGTTTGAGAAGTGGTTGCAGGAGAATTTAACCGTAGTTGCCGGAATCTTCATAGGAATTGCACTTCTGCAGGTGATTGTCATTCACATGCACACTGAACATTTTATGTTGTGTATGTCCTACTATAAACAGCAGTCCAAAAAAAAGAGATTATTTACAAATTATAGTATATTGCAGTGCCTTCTAAGAGTATGAAGAGGCGTTGACAGTTTACGTTTTATTTTTTTATTTTGTTTATTAATAGACTCTAAAACCTTACAATATTTAATGTTGCATTATTTCTATAATTTTAATATACTTAGAGAGGTTTAAGCCCACCATTCCCCTGTACGCTTATTTGTTTTTGAAAGAAAGAAATACTTTTGTTTACAGGGGGTGGATTCAAATGTTTAAAAGTGACAGTAAAGAGTGTTGTTGACTGTCGTATCCTATCGTCAGCCTGTGAGATCACTGATACAGAAATCATTGTGCTAATTTATTTGATTATTAACTTATCATAGCCAGAGAGTGAACCAATTCCAGGCTAAAAGAAGTCTAATGTTAGTGTAATCTCCACATTATATCTTTATCAAGTAGCATATGGATGTAATTTCATCAAATAATTTTAAAAAGCGTGGCTTTGAATTTAACATAATCACAGTTCAATAAAAGCGTTACAAGTTAATGCTTCCATTACCTCAGTTACTCAAAGTGTAGCTGCAGAAACCTCAACGATCGAGTGCATATTTATGCACTAAAAAAAACATTTGCATTATCAGTGAACAGTGTTGGGAGTTACGCGTTACAAAAGTAATATATTACAGTAATAAATTACTTTTTGCTGTAACGCAGTAGTGTAAGGCATTACTAATCAAATTTCAGTAATATTCATGTTATTTGTTCAGTAAGGCTTGTGTTACAACGCACTTTTAGCCAAAATTTTAATTGTTCAAAAAAACAGCAAGACACAAGATATTAAGGTATAAAAAATGCCGTAAGTCATCTCTATTTTCTGTTCATGGTAAGTTATTATCCATGGGTGGAAGTTTGTAAATGAATACTAAAGGACAGCTTCTTATATATATGTGCAGAGTGATTTATTTAATTCATCTCGCTCTCGCTAAGGTAACCTTGTATGTGACGTTGGTCAAGTGAAGGTGTATTTAGGGCAGGTTTTACAGAAGTGTCGCGAGGATACTGGCCCAACACTGGAAATTATTTCAACCTTTGTGTCCCAGGTCCGAGACTATTAGCTCCGCCTAAACTAATGCGTAGCTTGTCCGTGATCGATGGCTCTGTTCATAAACTGGCGCTGCATTTAAAAACAGCTGACGGAGATTTACCTCTAATCAAAGAACCGGCTTTACTGATGAGATGCGCATAATATATTGTACGATATATATCGCCCAGCCCTAATTTTAATTATTTAGTGTTTTCTTAGTCTGTGTCACAAAAATAAATTTCCTGACCAGCCATCTCCGCTGATGTACCTTAAGTCATCTTTATGGATTAAATAATAATGAAAGAGATTTTTTGTTATTGTTTTTTTCAGTTAAAGCTTTTTTGTGTTAATGTCTTTATTCACTGATTTTCGGTTAATTTTTGTGAAGCGCACCTGTTCAATATATTGTCAGTGCACCCAAATAAATGTAGCCCTGTACTGTTCTGAATCATGTAATACTCTGAATAAAATGATGGCGTCGTCCATTTAGTTTCCACTGGAGGTGCTTTAACGTTTAAACATTGTTATATGCTTGAAATGTTTTTAAATGCATTTTAGGCAATTTGTGATGATTTGAAAAGGTTAAATTGATTAAATATAGTTTATGATCAGCACTGTCTGCCGCTGGCCACTTTGTCATTACATGTACTTAAAAAAAACTAAAAGTTATATTTAATGAACAAAAATGCTCCTAGCATTTTTCTAAATTAACTTAATAAAAACTAAATGAAATATAATTATTTTGCCATTACACACAAAACTGAAATGTTTTATTAGATAAAACAGTATATAAGTTGTTTTGGTAGAAGGAAAAATACGGGCTCAGGCCTCTGGCCAGTGCAAACCAGGCAGAGCTAATAGCCTCGGACCTGGAACACAGAGGACGAAATCATGTTTCCACTGTTGGGCCAGTAGCCTCGCGACACTTCTGTAAAACCTGCCCTAAATACGCCTTCACTTGACCACGTCACATATACAAGGTTACCTCAGAGAGAGCGAGATAAATTAAATTAATCGCTTGACGCATATATATTAGAAGCTGTCCTTTAGTATTTATTTACAAAATTGAATGCCATGCATGGATAATAACTGAACGTGAACAGAAAATAGAGATGACTTGCGGCATTTTTTATACCTTAATGTCTTGTGTCTTGCTGTTTTTTGAAAAACAAAAATTTCGTCAAAAGTGCATTGTAACACAAGCATTATTGAACATGTACAAAGTAAAATATTACTGAAACTTAATTAGTAATGCCTTACATTACTGTGTAACAGCAAAAAGTAATTTATTATTGTAATGGATTACTTTTGTAATGTTAAAACTCCCAACACTGGTTTCAGATGGTACAGACGCTCTACCTTCTGAGATGCTTAAGAGACTTTAGACCTTCCTCTCAGGTCAGATAGTTTTCACAATATTAAAGTTTTTTTTTTTTTTATTAATGCCACGTTGATGCGCATAGATTTAAAAAATGTTAAGAATTTGAACCAAATATTTTAAACAGTAGTGTGTGATACAACAATAATAATAATAATAATAAACTTTAGGGAGTGATTTTTTTTTAATGTTTTTGAAAAGTGTCTTCTGCTAAGAAAAAAAAAATCTAAATTTCGTTTGTGAAATGTCAAGTTTTGTCAATTTTGGATGCTTGAATTATCTCCAATTCAGTCCAAATAAGTCATTATAATGCAAATTTCTAAGTTAGAATCAGGTCAAAGAGGAATTCGGATTATAATGTGGAAATAAAGAAAGATTGATGGTATGCCTTTGTCATTTTAGACAATGACCTGACCAATTACCGCAGAGACACATTCAACTTAAATTGGATTAAAATGGACATGAATTTTCCAGTAATTTTCAGGTTACTAAAAACTGGTTCATAGGGCTTCAAAGAACTGTCAAGGTCTACATATTGACAGTGATAAAGCTCTGAGAAACTACCAGGCACACTTTTCATTTTCCTTCAGGCGGCTAGAAGCAGGTCACGGGCACTTGAGATACTGTTAGGAGAAGAAAAAGGGGAAGTTGAGATGTATTTGTCTAGACTACAAAGATTGGATCCACATGCTTTTTTTTTTTGCAGAACTGCTAATGAAATGTATATGAAGTATATGTATGTGTGTGCGTGCGTGTGTGCATATATACTGTATGTGTATATATATATATATATATATATAGGAAGGTAAAAGTCTTTTTGCGTATGAAAATCATGATATAAGAGTCTCTTTACATATGCATGTTCCTTTATGTATAAAGTGTGTATAATAGTTTAAATGGATAGTTTTTTCAATATTTGCTTACTCATGTCATTCCAGTATGCTATTAAATGTTTTATGTAACATGAAAGGTGATATTTGTATGGTCATTATTATTATTATTATCCGCTCTTGCCATACAACAACTTATAATAACCAAGGCCTGCTTAAAAAGGAAAACTGAATCTACAAATAACTTAGGTATTTTCATCACAAAAAGCTGTTGAATTTTGGAAAGACTTAAGTAGAATGTAGTGCACAAGTAATGAGAACTACTTTGTTGATGTGTGTTTTGTCCTTTGGTAGCTGTAAATTGCTGTATGGAAAGATTTCTATAACAATTCTTTTGACATATGTACTTGTATGTTCCAAGGAGAAATAATACAGGTTTCTTGAGAGACATGAGAATGAGTAAATAATGACAGAATGTTTTATTTTTGGATGAACTATAACTTAAAATGCAACCTCTTTGTTGTGCGGCACTTTCTTCTCCCAGAATAGCTGCTTTGTAGCCATTTTTCATTTTCACCCTTAGGCCTGAGATGTTTTTCTGTTTTCCTCTGAAGAAACTGCTTGAGACTTTGTTCTTCTGTTTTTCCTCAGGAAGCTGAACCTTTTCACAACTACACTGGTTGCATTGAAATAATCGAAATGAATAAGTTCAGGAGATTCCGCATGGACCATGCCATTGCCAGAAACAATGTTGACAACTGCAGGTAATTGAACCTGATTTTCCATCATTTTAGTTTGGAAGTCTAAATTCATATTAGTGAATCAGTTTGTTAAAAAAGAAATTGTTCTCTAAATAGAATAATTTCTAAATTACCATCATCTTTAATGATAAAATATGTTAAAATAGAAAACAGTTATTTTGAATTTTAGTAATATTTTTGCTACATATAAATGTAACGTAAGCATTATTTCTTGTCTTTAATGTAAAATTATCAGTAATGTTTTTTTTAATTTAGAAACGTCTTAATTTGTATCGTAGATATTTGAATGATCTTAAGTTAACTCCAGGTAAGTTTATTTTTCTACTCAATGTCCTTACCCTAATCAAGATTTATTAATTCAAAACGCTTCATTGTTAGCCAGATAAATATTGCTATGATTAAATTATAATTTTGTTATCTTTTAGTTATTTAGATTTTTTGTTATTATAGATTATATGATTTTTTGTTTAATAACAGCTTACAATGTAGTTAATAAAAAGGAAAGCTAAATTTTTCACTTCATAATGTTTCTTCCATAAAAAAGTTGCCTCCTGGCTCTTGTCAGCTGTCTCTCAAGCACAAAGTCTATAATTTAGCACGTCACTTGAGTGCACAGGTGCTGTACGTTCATGCTGTGTGCAGATTACTCATCAAGAGTGAGATTCTGGGGATGTTTAAGTGTTTGGTTTCACACATCGTGTATTATTGTTCTAAAGAAAATGCAAGCGCTAATATTGGCTATTTCTGTGAAAAGACCAGTTTTACAAAGCAGCAGGAAATGATTCTTAAACAGAACCTAACATTTTTAACCACATAGACTAGTTAATATTTACATTAGGTAGATTTCCACTCTATTCATTGACATCCTTTATTATTTATTCTGCTCTTTCATCTGGAATTGCAGTGTACTGGAGAGATAGGCTTTGCAAATGAATATGACCATTTGTTGCATCTTACCTGGTATAGTCTCATATGATTTGAACAAAAACCTTAATCAGGGCCATTTGAATGATATATCATAGTTGTTTTGTGAGCTGGTTTCATGGTTCCTAATTGGAGAAGGGATCGATATGTAGGCATAACTGTGTGTTTGGAAAGCTTCTTACTCTGCTATGCTTTATTTGGTTAGTTTTGATAATTAAAGCATTTTACTGTAAGGTGCATTATATTGCTTGTTCGGTCATGAATCATAGAGGGCAAGATGAGTCAGAGAAACTGGCCGATCTATTTTTCAGGACTCATTTTGATGAATGTTGACATAAATTTCACATGATTGGTTCGCACTCATGTTGTTCTGAATGTTCATTCTTTCATCCATTTCACACAAAACGAGATGTTTAGCACAATGTTGGAACTGCTCTTTCCCATAAAATAACAGCATGAAGATGTCTGAATTGATTTTCAGGTTTCAGGCCATTATGTCCATTCTGATGCTCATCCATTTTGTGTTGAACAGGATAATTAATATAGTTTTTTAATGTGCATGTGAGTATGGCTTTAATTTTACAAATGGGGTTGTCTGTGTTGCATGTAATTATAAGATTAAGGATTGTGTAGAAGGTTGCTCTATATATCCATTGCCCCTCTGATTAAAACACTAGGGGGGGAAGTCTCTAAGAATGAATGTCACCCACTGATAGTGCTGCTTATTTGCATGCACATTCTGCATTGTTGTAGCATCCAATTCACTAAAGAAATTATGCAAATCAAGTAAATGTCCACAAGCTTCTGTCAATCTAGAATTACAGATCTTGTGGGTCATTTCTGAAGACTAGAGTTTGGAGGAAACACAAATGTCTGTCCATCCGTCACTGTTCCATCTGTCTGACTGACTTACAAATAAGAACCGATAAGTGGAAGCAATCAAAATCAATAAAAGAGCAATGATACGCAAGTGCTATAACAAGTCGCAGTTGTTCTTAATGTTTAACTCCATTAATGTTAGTTTGCAGTTCAATTGCCCAGTTAAAGAATTGTTTTTTTGTGTCAATGTAACAGTTTAGCTCAATAAGGGAAATATAGATATTTATATAAATGATTACTATTAATTATGATTAATTGCAATTATTCATATTAGCTGCCAGTACTGTAACTGTAGCAGAATTACCATCAACTAATCTGTTCGTTCAGTGAACACATATTGTAATTAAGAAGGGATATCTTACAGAAATATGCCTTCTTACAGTATCCCTATTAGAGCAAGGGCCGAAAATCATAAAGGGACACTTATTTGCTAGGCAGAATCAGAAACTCATGTAATTTGTGCAAAAGTTTTATTAACTCTACGTTAACTCACATAAATACATTCACACTAAAGGGAAAGTGCAAAGCAAGGTTTAAGGGTGAACCATTTAAGAAAGAGCTATTTTTTGAAGTTATGAAAAGAGAGTCAGTTGACCACCTGTAAATCCATCAGTGCCATAACTAATATTATACCTCTGTTTTGTTCAGTTATATGTACGATACATTCATTGCCTCGTTGGTGAGGGTCCAATGCAGTCTCAAAGTCCTGATGGTTCCAAGGTTTTGGTTTGGCAATCATGTCTTCCTGGTCCTGGGAGGTCCTGACTCTGGTGCTCGGTCGATGAAAAGAGAGCTCAGAGAGAGATCTGTTGCGATCCATGGATCTTGAGATACATGAAAAGTCAAGGCTTAGGCCTGGTGTAGAACTTAGTTTTGCCTGGAGTTTGATCATCATCTTAGTGTCTCAAAGGACGGCAGCCTGTGCTGTAGTGCAGGCCCTCCTATGTGTGTGCATCGGGCCTGTGGGCTTAGGAGACCATAGAGAGATGGCGTGGTTCCGGCATCAAGGAGAGTAGAAAAAGGGGGGAAAAGAGGGTGTGTTTCTGGTTTGAAGGCTTTTTGTAACCTGTTTAGGTCACATCTTTTGAGGGTCAAAGACCAATGGTGTGGCTATGCCTTGGAGGGAACTTTTTATGATCCTTTGTTCCCCACAGGCTATTCTGCATATGCACAGGATTGGTGGGTCAGTATACAAATTATAACAGATTCTTAAAACACTGAATATTGAAGAAATATCAACATATGACATACACTCTAAGCTAGATCGTCTGAAGACGAGTCCTTAGATACCAAGCATGACGTGTGATCTGGCGAAGTGGTGTTTAGATATTAATTTATCGAAAACATGTATAAAACAGGACAATAACAATATACACTATGATAAGTGTTCTATGATATGATAAGTGTTCCCTCAAAGGAAATTTTCCTGTGAATTAATTTAGAGAAAGGTCCATTGTCTTTGCAAAAGCAGGACTAGTTGAGTTCACAGTTCCTTTGAGCAATAAAACGAATTGTTATCAGTCGGTTGTCATGGCAATCAAAGGCATGGCTTGCCCTCCTGGGGTGGTCAGTCAGGGGATGTCTCCAATGTGAGTTGCCTCTTGGGTTGGTGAAAGCTGCATTAAAGATTGTTAACATTTGTTAAAATGTAACAAATAATTTGTGACTTATTGGTTCAGATGCTCCATCAATAACAGTTTTGTAGTATATGGTTAGTAGTATGCATCTCCTCTCAATTAATGATGCCGTCTAAAGTGCTTAGCCATTTGGTCCAGTTTCTGGTCTCAATTTTAGACTGAAAGCTGGAATCCATGGCAGCTTTCATTGGCCAAGGCTCGCCCATGAGGCCATTTGAGCAATGTGTTAAACAACCAGTCAGAGTTTGTTTCATTTAGCATCACGATAAAGATTCAATGCAAGGAACTTTAAAAATCCAGCATTTACTGTACTTGATCCTGAAAAGCCACGACGACTCTCTTCTTTTATGAGCGGTTTAGTATCACGCCATCTTTGTTTACAGGTGGAACGTTAAAGAATGCAAACACATGTCTCCTAGAAATCCTGCACAATTCAACCGATCCAATGCTGACTTTGAAACTTTTGAGTGCAATATGCATCAGACTTTTAAATAATGTTTGTGGGCATTAGACTATTAAATAGCCATCATGTGTTCCTATTTTCCAAGTTTAGCCTTTCAGTCTTCCTTAGTTTAGCTGCGTTTTTGATGACTCTTTCTTCATTTTTTGATTGTTTTCTGCCCTGAGCCCAGGGGTGGAGTGGGGCACTAAAAGCCACTGGGGTAATTCTGACCACACCTACATCACACAACATTTAGTGACTCTAAATACAGGAGCATAGACAGAAAAAGCCAATAGGAGGCAGTGCTGTCTTCCACCTATTTAACAATATAATTTAACATGCAAGGCAAGTTCCTCCCCTACACATCTTTCCATGACGTAAGTTACACTTTTATATAACAGGGCAAATAAACCAAACCCACCCAAACAAACTTATTTAATTACTAAAACAATAACTAATACAAAACCCCAACTGTCTTGCTTAAATGACACAAAAATAAGTAAACCCTAAATAAATATTATATTAAGCTCAGGGGCCGGTCGCGTTCACTGGGCTGCTGTGTAAATCTTTTGGCCGGCCCATCGGGAAAAGTCCCAACTGTCCCAATTGCCATTGCCCTCTGACTGAGCATGTATATTGTATTACTCTTTTTGCCTCTGCCTTGGATTATACTGATTGCTAGTGTTCAACCCTGCCTTATTTGGCCACATTTGTAAATATAGCCTTGCATATGGATCACCAACTCTCCACGTTACAGTATCGGTGTAAAACATTTTTTTTTTTAAATTCACACCCTGTAACATAATTAAAACTTGTTTAATACCAGCACTTACAGATATCTATCTTTCAGCAAGCTTTATGACAAAACAAAACAAATTACGGTTACATGATTTTCTTTAAATTTTACATTAATTTTAAGTCTGTGTTCTCACACTCGTTTGAACTGTGAATGTGTATCCTCTTTGCTGCATCAATTTCAGAGACTGATTTGGAGTTTAAAAGGCATTCTCAATTAAATTATGAATGTCACACAACCCATAAACATCTCTTTTAGATAACGTTATTTTACCGCTTGCTTTTTTTACAGTAAATAGATGTGATTAGACTCAGATATCACTGAGTTTCATGGATAAGTACGTAATTGTGAATAATTTGCCTGGTTAAACTGGATTGCTCGTGGTTAGTGAATTAAACACATGTTTTTGTGCTCTGAAATAATTATAAGTGATTACTGATTAGTTAATATGCCCTGTGGTAGTGTATTTCAACGCCTAATTTTCGTCTTTTCATTTGCTTGCACGTTGTACTGTAGGACCCCCTGGCATCGTGAACCACCAGCAGACTCCACAGACGAACCTCTGCAGTTCATCACAGTGGAAACCCCTCCAGACAGGCGTATCCCACCCACCCAGCCTTCACCTGTGTGTCCCATGGGGCTCTGTCTCAACGGAGGAACTTGTCGGCCCATCTTTCTGCCCAGCGGAGCCTCGTCTTTCTTCTGTAACTGTCCGCTACACTTCACAGGGCGCCTGTGTGAACAAGGTGAGACCCCCAGCTCCTCATCACATCATAGTTGAACACCTCCCTACTGAAATTAGCCATATACAGTAATTTAACGCAGTCTATGAAATTATTTCATAATGATACATAGTAGCTCACCTCCAAAAGCAGGCAGTGATCTCCCTCCAAACCTTTTGACTACAGATTCACGGCACATTTTCGTATATGGAATCCTTGCCCTGTTGTTGGACCAGGTATCACTTTAAATAATTTGTAATGTGCATTAAGTAAAGTTGTAATGTCAGAAATCCTTCACTCAGAATCTACTCACTTCTTGAGTCCTACTACAAATGAGATGGTGACCCTGTCACCCGTGTTCTCCAGATTCATTTTACCTCCTCTGCCTCATGCCAGGATAAGACATGAATGATATTAAATTCTGGTGAGTGGAAAGTCTTTTACACAGTGAACCAAATAGATATTGACTGACACTCAGCGTACTGTACTGAACTGCCATGGCAGAATATTTCACACTTTAACAATTTAGTCAACTCTGAACTGACAATGGCCTTTCCTTTTATCAAAATCACCAGCTTGTGGGAAAACAGCATTTTTATGCACTTCCAGCAGAGGAGTATTCACTGTAATGTGCTCCTCCATAGTGCTAATTGCCTTTTTATTGTATTTTGCACCAGCTTCTGCTGACTCACCATGTTTTGCCCGGTATCAATAAGCCAATGCTCAGGTAAAGAGCTAATTTGCTGAGCTACAAGTTCATCTGTCTCTATCGATGTAACATTCAGATGCTCTGGCGCTGAGATGCCTGGCTTCAAATTAATTAAAAATCATTTATTCTTCTCTCAGGTTTCTATTTTTGTGCCGTGCCAGACATTGATTGATGTGTTTGTGAGTTCCTCTATGAA
Organism: Enteromius viviparus; assembly: GCA_032353835.1. Lineage (NCBI taxonomy): Eukaryota > Metazoa > Chordata > Actinopteri > Cypriniformes > Cyprinidae > Enteromius > Enteromius viviparus. The sequence continues at coordinate 141,645 of JAUCNO010001216.1, forward strand.
TAGAAAAAAAATCCTTTTCAGACTGATTGTGGAAAGGTACTTCCCATTTCTTAAGAATATAAAATGACTTTTATCAAAAAGCTTTAGAGGGACAAAGTTTTACTGTGAGTACTATTATCTAGCATAAAATGAGCAAGTGTAGAAAAAGTAGGAAGAAACAAGAGGGTTTTTAGTGCCAGTTTTGTCTAATAAATTGCAAATTTTGGAAAATTACATGTAAAACGTGGTTATCTGGTCATTTGTATCGAGATATGCAAATTATACAAGCAAACATATATCTGAAGACATTTTTGTATTTGTATTTTTGTATTTGTTTATATTTATTTAATTAAAAGTGAGAACTTAAAGTTATAGTAACATTACATGTTGTTGAATTTGGAATAATAAATGAAAATATTTTTCCATAAACAACAAGTATAGCCAGTGACAAATTATGCTGTCAGAAAGCAGTTTTAAAGTTCTTCCTCTTAGTTCTTCCTCTTCATTGTGAATGCTGTTTCCTAAATACATTTGACAGCAGTTGAAAGAAGCTGTCTTCTTTATTCTCGTTTATGTTATTTATTTATTTACCCAGGCATGCACAGCAGAGCTTTTAGTTTCAAAGCTTTTTTTTTTTGCTTTTTTACTTTCGACCATGTCAGCCATATATGTGTGTCAAATGGTTTGTAAGACACATCAAGAACTCGGAAGAAAAAACACAGGCAACAACAGGCTTAATGGTGAATCATTAAGAGAAATTAAAAGGATAGCATAGCAACAACAATAATGGTTAAATTATATTCTAAAGCATGATTAAAAACATGACTAATGTAGAAAACACCATGTTCCTAAAATTCTAAGATAAAATAGGAGAAAATGATCTTTTATAACCTCTAAAATATTATAAGGTCATAGTTTGGCTTCACTATCACCTCTAGATAAACTGACCTTCTTGTCACTATAATTTAGTCTTCTCATAATTACTCTGTTCGTTGACCAGCCAGCATCAGCAAACATGTCACAGCAAAACAGCAGCAAACATCCTGAGGGTGAAGGGGTGAGGTAGATGAGCCGGTGTCAGTGACTTCATAATGGAAAGGGAGCAATTGGATCACACTGAATCTCTTCAATGTCACATGACAAAATAAGAGGACAACTGGTCTCAGAAATGAGAACCAGTCTGGCACAGCCCCTCACAGTCACGTTCCACGGCTGTACAAATAGCATTCCAGTTGTTATCCCATGGTAGAAATTGCAACTGCGTTCCCCTCTGTATAAATCACATATCCCGCTCGGGGGGATCCCGCTCCATCACTGGGCCCTTAGCATCGCCTTAACCTCCTAACAACCCCCACCCCACTTACTGCGCCCCTACAGACTGGAAGCAACCAATACCTGTAGAAAGACTGGTAGAAAGACTGAAATAATGTTATAGGTATTCTAGGATAACACCTGCTGGTTTAACCTGCTGAAAATAGTCTTAATAATAAATTATTATTGTCTCAGGTTATTATTAAATCTGGATTCTGGATTTTCTGGATTCTTAGTTTAGCATTTTTTATCAATTAGAATTTAACTAGTTGACAAGCCAGTGAATTGTTTCACAAATCAGTTTAAATGGTTTGAGTAACAAACAGTTTAAGAACATCAAGAGCATTGAAGACATGGCTTTGAATGTACAGTCAAATCTGGAAAGGCTATTTTTTGCTAGCTATGAAGATCTTAGACGAACACCTTGTGTGCTGTCTACAGTTCCACAGGTATAGATATGCTACATTTGATTACAGTGCAAGATACCGCTGCCTTATTGTGATGGATCCACGAGCAAGACTTTTTTCTTAAATGTAATCAGGCAAGAGGTATAATCCACAGTTAACAGGTATGTCACAGTACAGTAAATCCAACAGAGGGGTCAGTATACAGGCGTAAATCAAAGAGGCAGGCAGCAATCGTCAGAAACCAGTAAACGCAGTCCAGGGTCATACACAGGGAATCAAACACGGAAAGAACGCTCAGAAACACAACCATGGAGGCTAGTAAGACTTTGCAAGACTTCACAGAAGTCCATGCCTTAAATACTGTATGCGATGAAACGCAAAACCCCTGGCGGGAAGCGGCCGGGGTGCGTTGGGTAAAAGGGGCCGGGTAGGAACTTAGAATTCGGGTGAAGGTTCCCACTGCTGATGGTCGGGAAGAGCCACAGAGGCGCCTTCTGTGACACTTATACATTAAGTAAAAAGTTGAATACATTAAATAAGCTGTTACAAAGTATGAAATGAACACCCGCCAAACTAGCATTAGCTCTGTGCAGCAGTGTGCGACACGTTCCCTATGCTTAAAGTTGGTTAGACACAATTAATATTTACGCTTACAGAACGTTTGTTTAGGTTTTGCAGAACAGACAGAGATGTGGATCCATAAATGTGCATTTGTTTCATTATGTTCAGATATTTAGTAACGATAATGTAAGGAGTTTTCACTCTTCTCCGTGTCAAAGGTTATAAAGGCCTACATATAGCCTATGATATAATTAATATACTTAAAAATATTTTAAAACAGTGATGCAAATCAGAATTTTCATCCGCTGTTATTCCAGTTTTCAGTCATATATAATGATTTATTGCAGTGTTGTAAACGGTTTTGCTTTGGAGTTGCTTTAACAATGGTATAAGCATTATTTAGTGTAAATTGTGAAAATCATAATTAATAAAAACAATTATATTTTCAAGGGAATGATCAACAATTAAAATGTTTATGATTTTATTGTGTGTGTGTGTGTGTGTGTGCGTGTGTGTGTGTGTGTGTGTGTGTGTGTGTGTGTGGACAGGTTTTTATATCCCCGTGGGGACCAATTGTCCCC
>JAUCNO010001216.1:151413-172215 GCA_032353835.1 Enteromius viviparus
CACTTAACGTAAGATATATCTTAAGAGTCTTCTTAGCGCAGGAATAGTCTGCGTTATCGAGAAACCGGGCCCTGGTTCATTCATCGCCGTGCAAGCAGAAGGTCAGGTGGAGTGCATTGCTTTGTTTGATACAGTATCCCACGCAGTGAGCTCTGCTCTATCCTGCACATTGTCAAATGCAGTAGTTCATCTGATATTACATTCATGCATGTAACTCCAGTATATAGAGCACTGTATACAGTATATTCTACATATTGCTAAATAGTATGAGTATTTAGAGTATGAATTCATTTGTATAGTAAAGAAGAAAAAGGGAAAATTATAACACAATTCTGACTTGTAGCTATCGATAAAAAATAATGGCAAGTGGCAAGTGTTTCAGTCTATTATGGTGTTCAGTTCTGTTCTCTCTTGCCCTTTTGTGTTTACTGGCCTATGATGCACAGTTATATTCAGCGTGACACTGTGCCATTGTGACAAGCAAATTTCCCCTCAGGGATCAATACATTTCTATCTGATCTTACTCAGCTCACATAAATTCATATCAAGTGACAAGTGGATGGGTCGACTGTGCAACATTCCACCGCTGCATCGCTTCAAGAAACTTTAGTCCAAAAGTTTTTGATCAGTCTTCCTAAACTGCTGATCTAGATATCTGACATCAAAGCACGCCTCTAAGTTTTAAAGAAGTCTGAAACTTACGCCTCATTCTCCCTCTCTCCAATTTCTGGGAATAATGTTCTGTTGTGAATGTTTGATGTATTCAATTCACTTGAAGAACGATATTTTATTCATACGTTGATCTTATTAATTCATACTTCATGAATGCAGTTTGACTGTGCTGTTTCTAAGCGGTCCGGCTCTCCCTTGCTTGTTTCTGTAATTCATTAACTTTTTTTTTGGCTTGCTACGAATGAATGTACAGTAAATAAGCAGTATACATTGCTCGTTGTCGGCACTGTATGTAAGGTTATCCTTCTAATATGGTCTGTTGATCTTGCATATGTATTGCTGGAGGCTTTTCAGTGTTGAGTTTGCTTAATGTGGTGTAGTACTGGTCTGCGCAGCAGACAGGTTAAATTAGGTTAAAGGCTTGCAGTGGTGACATATTGTTTACCCGGTATGTCTGTTGCGAGTGTTTGTGTGTGTCTATGTATGTCTGCATATATTGTCAGATGCTTCTGCTGTTATTGGCTGTTACCCAAGCCTGCTTTGTGTGTGTGTGTGTGAGTGAGTCATTTCTGTTCACACAAAGCCAAAGGTCAACAAGCATGAGATGCTGCATTACACAGCATCGGGTCCTGTCCTTTATTACACATGAACTTTCCATTCTTTAGCACATATTATTATTTAAATGTATGCCATTTATTCCTGTGGAACTACTGCTGGGTTTGTTTGGGAAAAGGCAGCATTAATGCAGCTGCTCTGTGGATCAATGCATTAGATCTGCAGATATTTTTGCTTCTTTCCTATTTATTTACCAGTAACTGCCGAGACCCCATTTTGGTGCTGTATATTCTGTCCTCGAGTTGTTGAAGTTGGCTTATACTATTAGATTTAAGGCCATGAAATTACTTTGAATATGAAATACTATATCAAAAACACAGACAGGAAAATTTTGCTCAAATAGAAAATTTCCATGATCTAATTTCTTATCTATCTATCGATCTGTCGATCTGTCGATCTGTCTGTCGATCTGTCTATCTATCTATAGATCTATCTATCTATCTATCTATCTATCTATAGATCTATCTATCTATCTATCTATCTATCTATCTATCTATCTATCTATCTATCTATCTGTCTATCTGTCTATCTATCTATCTATCACATGTACTTACTTAATATAGCCAAATAACCATTCACTGGTCCATTTCGCAGGTTACAATCAGGGACTGGAGTGATTGGCCATTTTTTATTTTATAGACTCTTAAAAAGAGCTGAATTGTAATCGCCATACTTATGAATGCAGCTACTCTCAAATTTTACTTTCCTGCATGCTTGTAAAATATGCCAGCTTTCTGAGAGTAATATTTGTGTCTAACAGGCTGTAAGCATTGTTATTTTAATCAGGGAAGTAGTCAGACTACTCTCAAAATACCTCATCTGGAGCGGCGTCTCAAAGCCGCAGGGCGTGCCAGTAATTTGGGTCTGGAAGATCAGCTGGAGACATGACTAAGAACACAGGCTGCCCAAAATAACTGAAGCCATTCCAGTGAGCTTGTTATGCAAGAAAATGCCTTGACACTTTAATGCAAGAAAGTCAGTGAAGCCGGTTGAGCGAGTCTATGAGGGGCTGCGTCTGTCTTTATCGGCTCCCTTGGTGGGGGTGATCAAGGGAAACGCCGCTATCTTCCACCGGCCTTTGACGCGTTAGCACGCCTCTCAGAAAGCACGCATGTGGGAACAAAGCTCTTCAGTTGTGCATTCATCTTAGGTTGTTTATGATGACACAGTCGGTTTGAGCTATTGACATGTTGTAGGACAATGTGATAAAAAATGATCAATGAGTGGTGCCAATTGAGGATCTTAATGGCTCTCATTCAGATAAAGAGCAGGTCGAAGTGGATGCCTGAATGAATTCAAGAATTGTAGATCTATTTAACTGGCATTAGTTAGCATTAACATATATTTTTCTCTGCATTATCTGTGGGCCAACAGGGAATTGCATTGATGGTGTTTGTGTGTGTGTGATTATCACCTGTCATACCTCTTGTTTTTATTGCTGTTCCTATTGGACTTGTGATGTGGCATGAAGTAAAAGTCCTCTCTAATTTCAGCCTTTGTTTTCACGTCCACGAATAAAGAAGCAGCAGTGTGTGTATGTGTGTGTGTTTGTACTGCAGAACTGCAGCTTCATGATGTCTTACTGCCATCTGTTGCCAGTGCTTTATACAAGTTTTGTATCCAGTCCAATAGTGGCCCCGCGATGCTCGGCGTCTCCCAGCATTCATTCTAGTGAACTGTGGCATGAACTGCAATTATATTCAGCTTTTAGATTTCATAGTTGTCGAACGGCAGGTCTTTGTGTGTGTGTGAGTGTGTGTGTGATGTCATGGTGTTGCATCAGGTCTGAGCACGTTTGCACAGAATCACCTCCAAAAACCCTCTGAGCAGTAAAATATATTTTACCAGTAAAATTTAAATATGTGATATAAAGGAACCACTTTTTTAAAAAATAAGGCTTTTTAGCAGGATATATGAATGTTGGTATTCCTAGCAACCTATAAGAGCATGTAGCAAACAAATGGCAATGTAACTAAGACCACCTTAGCAACTGCATGTCGACAACATGGCAACCATGAAAAACAGCCTAGCATTGTGATGGCAAGTTCCCGCACATTTTCTTAAGACATTACATCATTGCACTCTACTATTTATCATTTAACATCTGGCATGTGGCTGGTGCCAGGCAGGGTTACACAAGTCCAGTTGAATTTTTTTCTTTGCTCAGTTTTGACTGCCTTGGTCACATTATTTTATATGAATTATAACAAATCAGTTCAGGAATCATTCAAAGCCTGTTAAATAGAATCATGGCACTTTTGGATGGAACATATCAGAATAAATTATTTGTTACTTGTTATTACCGTGTAATAAGCGGGATACTGTCCAGTTAGCAAGATGTTATCGAAAAATAAAGCCCTTCTGTCTTATACAATAAGATAAGATAAGCTTTATTCTGCGATAACAACCTGCTAGCTGTACATAATCCCTTACATAATATATTTATAACTGGAATCACAGGAAAAAATCCACAACAGCAAAATAGGAAACACACAATATCGAACAAGTAAACCCGAAAGGGGAGAAATGCTCAGACAGGAACTAATAGACACAGGGTAAATAAATTAAACACAGGTGCAGGGTAACTAACTAATATGGACAAACAGTAACACATCAGTTTCCTACAGTTATGATGCTGACAAATGATTCTTAAAAATCAAAAGGATCATGGGATACTGGTGACCGGAATAGTGGCTGTTAAAAATACAGCTTTGTCAGGACAGAAGTAAATTACATTTTAAAAGTAAAATTAGTTATTTAAAATTGTTATAGTTATTTCACAATATTACTATTTTTACTGTATTTCTGTTCAAATAAACCAAAAAAAAAAACAATAAAACACTTCCTCCTTAAACATTTTTAAAAATCTTGGCAAACCCAAACCTTTGCATCAAGATTTTTGCTTTTTAAGAAACAAAATTTAATACATAATGAGATCTGACTGAGACTCCCACACGACTGAATTGTGCCCTTTCTCTCTCTGTAAATAACCAGTGTGCTGATTCTGTTCCCTCAGGACTGTATCCATGTGTCCACAAGAGCTCATCAGAAAGAATGACACCAGCGCCCAGTTAGATCATCACAGTAAAGCTCAGACACCGCACAGACACTGGAGCGCTGCAATAGATGTTCCTTTAGATTTCTTAAATAAGCGCCTTGAGAAATATTAGCTGTCTTTGCCATTTGGTGGCACTTAGCCATTTAAGGTTGTGTCATCTGCCACACTTTATAAAGTGACATTTAAATCCTTTTTAACATCATGTTTATACTGTCCAGGGTAAATGTAATGTGAGTGTTTTTGGATTCTGTTTTTTTTGCTCTCTCTTTGTTGCCTGTGGTTCATTTGATTTAATGCTCTAAAGGGACAAACCCCTGTAGATCTCAGTGGGTGGCATATAAATGTGTTTGGAGAAGAAAACAGTTACATGAGCTGGGAAGGAGATTGGTTTTAAACACAATTGCCCACAATACTGCTTAATAATAGCATGCCATTAATTTGTGAAACAGGTGTTATTTCAGTATTGTTGAAATAGGAATCCAGTTGTTATAAATATTCAGAATTATGAATTTTTATTTTAATTCTATGTTTTTTTACTGGTTTTTTTCTTTATATATTATTATTATTATATTATTTTATTTCAAGTATACATTAGTTTTTTTAGTTAACTGTAGTTACCAGCAATAACACTTATATTTTTCAAAACATCTTTTGTGTCAAAATAGTCAAATGTTACTGCATGCTTCTCTGAGATCATCATATCGGGCACATTAAACATAATGAGAAGTCTCTATAAATGCAAACAGCTGTCCAATGCACCTAAAGTGATTATCGAGCCATGATTAAAATAATTAGTACCTCATAACATCACGCTACTTTTACTAATATCAGAATATTGAAGTCGTTGCAGGAGCCTCGGCGAACAATCGAATCAGCTCATGTCCTTATGTTCAGGATTCATCAGCAATACTGGTTTTGCAGTGGGCTGTCAGTCATGTTGAATTTTCTTTCTTGTGGTCCCAATCGGGCATTAATTTGTCAATCTGTATGCAGAGCGACTCTCATAACTTCCCCAGTGTTGTAATTAGTGCTACCTGAAGTTGTAGGGCTTTGATTGCCTTCAGGGAGGTGTCCTGCAAGGCTGTTTCGAATTAGCATGAGGGCAATCGCCCTGATTGCTCGCATCTGGTCATTAAAGGAGAGGGGATTTTTTTCTCCCCTCCTTGCCCTGCACCCAACATAGGCTGAAATCAAAAGCTGGTGCTCGAATAAGCAAGTGCCGAGTTTTTCAAGTGCCTGAAAGAGCTGATTGGACAGTGAGGAAATCCACAACTTTAGCATAGGGATGTTAATTACATGTATTTTTTAGTAGATGGTGTTTTTTGTTGGATCAGGCTATAGGCGAAGCCACAATTGAAAGCTCCGCGGGGAGATCGCTGAAACATTCAGCAGCTTTTACTGTTGGATTAGGTTCCTGAAATTTATTGTTTTTCAGCTGGGAGCAGGGGGGAGTTGTCTTTTGACATTTTTGAGATGATTGAGAGAATATATTGCTGGAGTAGCAGAATAGCAAAGGATGGAAACAGAATACGAGCTCGGAAGATAAATATATTTGCTGCTTGTATAGGAGTTTGAGGTGATTTTTCTTCTGTGGAGTGGTCTAGTAGTAGCCCAGAATTCCCTTCACCAATTTGTGTCGTTTTCATGCTTAAATGGATTTATTGTGAATGCTGCATGATCTAATGAGATTTTCCTTCCTCCCTCCCTCCCATGCCCTGTTTCTGTCTTTCTCTCTCATTCTTGGTCTGCGTTCCCTTCTCACTGTCTCTCTCGCTTTTAGATATGCATTGCCGTCACATGACAATGGCCGGCTCTGTATCATTGAGATAGCTGTTGCCAATGGAACTGCTAATCAGCAGCAGAAATACATGGATGAGCCCGTGTCAGAGGTAAACCTGCTTCTGGATATTCAATCATTTCAATGACTGAGACGTCTGTATTTTATCTATGAATTTTTAGATTTATTTGAACCATTCTGTGACCATTTTTAATGACTTTTTTTTTTTAAGAATTCAGTATAAATAGCATTTTGTTCACTCTAGATTCAATAATTTTTTCATTAAAATTACTAAATTAGAGCAATTAACAGAAAATTATAGAAATTTCAATAATGTGTGTATAAAGGAAATATCATTATATTTCAATAATGTGTGTATAAAGGAAATTATCACATCCACATATACACACACTATTTTGTCTAATGGGAAGGGAAATATATATATATATATATATATATATATATATATATATATATATATATATATTCGCAATCAGGAAGGTTAATATGCTATTGTTTTTGTAAAGAAACTGGTGTAATGATTTTTGTGGCAAAAATAATACGTTTGATCATTCAAGTTAAATAATTGGTTCATGTTTGTGCCTTAAATGATTGAGAACTGTGCTGCAATAATCAGACACTTTTAACAGACAGAAGAGATTTAATCAGAATATAATGGCCCCACAAATCCATTTTTAGAGCTGCATACACATAAAACTCACTGGAGACTTAACTGAAAGATGTTGTTTATATAAATATCTGTCAAATGGATGGGAAAAGCCCAGTTTGAAAGTTTAGAACAGTTTGAAGGTTAGTTGTATGTCTTTTGATTAAAACCCTCCTATTATCCTAAAATCCGCTAACACCTCTTATCCTCTGGAATTTAACCTCCAAAATATGATTTGCTAAAATGTTAGTTTCAGGTAATTGATGTCTTTGTTGACTACTTAACAACACTCTGAAATAGAGAAGAATTAGGTTTTCCCCTCCCCCATGGCATGGGAAATGTCAAAGTCTCTAGTAAGATTTAGGACTCACCCTTCCCCCATGTGATTTGAACTGTCAGTGGTTCTCGCCACACTACAGTGTATGGTTGCGCTAGTGTTTTTTATTTTTATTTTTATCATACTTAACATATGAAATCATAGTGCATATTATAAAATCATAGCATGTTATAGTCACCTCAATATCACACAGTACAAATGTGTGTAATTTTCTTTATATTTCTTATGTTTTATTCAGCTGAAAGACCCTGGGGTCAAATTGACCCCCAAGGAACACCGATGTAACAAAACGTGTACAGGGCATTTAAAAAATAATATCATGTTAATTTTATGTTTACCAAGTTTTCCCCATTAATTTAGGAAAAGTCACTCAATCTGACGCAAAAAAACAAAAGACAATTATATTTTTACATACGTTAAACATTGAATGGGGTCAAAGAGGAGGGCTATCATGGCCTCCCAATAAACCCCCATACACTTGATTGTCTCTATCTCTTCTCTTATCTCCTAAGTTGTTATAACGTAGAATAAATTTATTTTTTCTTTTGAATAAAACTTGAGATATTTTAAGAATGTTTGTACTTAAACAGTTGAGGGAACTCAATAGTATTTTTTTCCTATACCAAGAAAGTACATAAGTACGACAACAGAACATACAGGGATGTGGTTAGGAACCACTGCTCCAACTTTTGAAAATAGTTTATTGCATAAACCCTACTCTAAACCAGCAGTGTTAACAAAAGCACTTGCAAGAAAAAAACACATTTGCTGAATCAGCTGTGCCATTTGCCAAACACTACTGAGTGTCTTTACTCATGAATACAAATAGAAATTATAAAAATATATATATTTGCACAACTCATTTACAAACAGTAGCAGTTCATGTAGGACACAACGATCAACATCCAAAAAGATACAGGGACTTTCTGAATATAATAACATCAAACTATTTCTTCTGAACAGTCATTGTATGAAAAAGCAAGCGTACAATGTTCAAAATCCACTTTTTGTGTTGCACCTAAATATAACAGCATATGGTTTGGAATAATACAGTACTAAAAATAATTTTTTGTGTGCTGTTCCTTTAAGCTCTTTGGGTTAATTTAGTAAGGAACACTTGCTTTATTATCATTTTAATTACCTCTGCTCTTAAAGGAGCACATTGTTAATTTAGCTCACTGATACTTCTGCTGGTCTTCCAGGCTTTTGGGGGAGTAGATGTGTCCCAGGTAACAGCAGTGGCAGCATGTAATTTGCAGCAACCTTTTCCCTGTCACAGGGACTCTACAGTGCAATGATTGTCAAGGCAGATACAACGTATTTCTAACCCCTAAAAGGCAATTACTGTAGCCCACCCTTTGGGAGCTGATAGAACAGAGAGAGGTGGTTATAGGAAATGATGAAGGTGCTGACGAGAGGTCTAATTAGAACGCACATGTTCTTTGACATGGTCTGAGCAGATCAGCCTAGCGGATGACAGTATGGAAGCTTAATGCATGTAAGCTGCCTTGTTCCAAGCCTCCAGCATGCCTTGAGCTAAAGCAGCAGCCATTATAGACAATTACAGAGTACAGCTGCCAATTTCACAATGCACAAGTGGTCAGATTTGTCCAGAGATTACAAGCTTCAGCTAGCGGGTTTGGTCAGTATAAAATGTTGATGGTGTCTAAATTGATTGTTGTGGCTTCAGGACTTAGAATGTTGAACCCAAAAGTTCCATGAATAACTGCACAGACATTTGCACAACAATTGCATGTAGAAAGATTAAATAATTTTCCTATCTCAGCTTTTTGAAGTCACACTGACACTCAAAAAGCAATGTCACAATACATTTATTTGTTCACCACAAAAATGTCACTCTTGCAATATTTTATACTGTACTATAATAAATATTGACTCATTTCTTTTCTTTCTCAGTATGTATTATATGTTATGTTAGAAACCACACTATACACAAAATATACCAAGAAGACATAAATGTAGAATAGCCTATAGTTCAAAATGTTATCCAGAGAGCATTTGTTTTGTTTGTATTTGTTTTTAAACAACATTTTCATGAATCTAATTAATAAATAAAAAATAAATAGCAAAATAAATTTGACTGAAAATACAAAATATTAATAAAATATTATAAGTTTTAAATATTATTAATTTTATGTTAAATGAGAAAGTATCAAGTGGATGCCGTGGATCGAACAGATGCTTGCGAGCTATCTGTCACCCACATCAGCATTATCCTTAAAGGCTCCGCCCCTTCCATCCAGACCACATGCACACAATGTTTGTGTTACAGGCATACCAGGCTGACCTGCTGAAACATGTGAGCTCAGACGATATCAAAGAGCTCAGGAGGACTGCTGACCTCTCGTTGCGTGCCGCTAAGAGACCGCCCGAGCTATCGGCAGGTCTATGGCAGCCCTGGTGGCTGCACAGAGGCATCTTTGGATGACCCTGTCTGAAGTTAAGGAAAAGGACAGGGCATGCCTGATGGACGCTCGTGCCTGGTCCTGGCCGATGACGTCACCTGCCTATGACGTCCCACCATTTCATTGGACTATAGTTGGAAACCTGATTTCCAGAGATTACCATTGTCTTGACTACAGAGACCGTCTCTGCATTTGATAAATAAAGTTTAATTCTTGTTATTATACATTACCATTACTCTGTTCTTCTATTTGATAATGTTCCGTGCTTTGCTACAATCTGTATTGTTAGAAACACTAATAAAAGTGACTTGACTGGACTTGGTTTGAATACATACACTATTTAGAGCCGTCACGCTGAAGGCATTCCCCATGGTGTCTCGTTGATGGTCTCATTCCTTCGAGGAACTAGGGTTTACATTTACATTTATTCATTTAGCGGACGCTTTTATCCAAAGCGACGCACATGTGGGGAATTAGTCCTAAAGAGGCAAAAGCAACTTAGGAAGTGCTCATAATACCATATAGTAGGCAGTGTTTAGATAAGTGCAGGCTAGAAAGTGAAAGAAAGAGTAGTTTTTTTTTTTTTTATGATGTCAAGTAGTGTTGAAAGAGATGGGTTTTCAGAAGTCGTTTGAAAGTTGTAAAGGGTTACATACGTAACCTGAGATGTTTATTACATATACACTTTTAGGCTACAATAACATAAACTATGGAACGTTCAACAGAAGATAATTTGGGAAATTATCAGTATTTTTTGTTCAAACAATGAAAGTCATTTTCAGTCAGCTTTGTTTCCAACAAAATACCTTATTTATTCATTAAAATTCATTTAGAAATTAAATAAATGTCTGTGTTTATGAATGGGACTTTGAATCACTGATTCAACTGATTCGTTCAAAACACAGATTCATTCACATGCTTTGTTGTTTGAGGACACCCAAAAATTCTTCTGTGGCTTTAAAGAAAAAATTTTTCTCAGCAAAACTGACCAACTACCAACTATTGTATAAAATCACATTTAAACTCAATATTCAGGGCAAAAAGCACTTCTGTGATATTGCGCTCGCTGCTCGTGTGATATGCTTATTGTCAAAAACTCATACAGCAGCATATCCACATATCTACATAACTGCATTCATGGAGTTTTTGCCCTGCAGCATATTTCTCAGTAGTCAACTGTATGGAATTTTTTATGATGTACAGATCTGGGGGCCTGGGCTAGTGCTTTAACTGTGTTAAATCTATTATATTTCAAGAAAGTAAAACATTTTAATTTAAAAAAATCTGTCTGTATATATATACAGAAAGTGACGAATCATCTTTCTCTCATTTAAAACTCAGGAATACAACTGTAAATGGTCCACAACTTTTCTTTTGAAGGTGTTTCAGAAAAGTCTTTTTTTTGTGTAGATTATATTTTTCATGGTCATTTTTCATAGACAGTTGTGTATACTGACTTTGATGTTTTATTGCCAGTTATGTATACCAACTGACAATTTCCTTTTCTAGGTTAGACTTACAGCAGGCCTTCTTTCAGCAAGCAGAGACCACAGGGAGGCAGTAGCCTGTTTTCTCTGTATGGTTGGATGAGCACCTGGCCATTTGCAGCCGGGTCCACAAAGAACCAGAGGGAGCGCAGGTCATTCGCTCTTATTAATGAGGGAAGAGAGTCTAATTGAAAATAGAGTGCACCTGTAATATATGTGTGTAAGGAGAGCTGGGGAAAAAAAGCAAGTAACCAGCTGGGGAAGTAACTGAAGTCTCACCACACAGGTCTTTCAAAGTGCTGAGTCAATTGGAGGTATGTGTGTTTAGGGGATATGGCTCTCTCCTCTCTAGAGTCAAGCACAGCTGCCACCCACACTGCAGAGTGCTTCATTATCAGGCCCTTGCACCTGCAGCCACCCTGTAAAGTGGCACAATGCAATTACAACTGGAATAAGAATGAACCTTAAGCAAATGCCAGTAATGGGTAGAGAAAGCAGAGTTGTGGGTGGTCTAGTTCTCTCAAAACCCACCTTAATGTTTAATCTTCATTTTCTTGCTACATTAGATGTGTTCTGCTTCTTTTCTTCTTGAATAATCAGTCATAATGACTGTTCCTGACCCAAAATATGCACTCTTCCCTGCTAAGCCACAATATAATGGGATGAATTTGAGTTTAATAGGTTAAGCAAGTTTTGAACATTTTATATGGCATAGAGCTGGTACATGAGCAAAACTTGCTAAAAAAGAATACTGTATTATAATTATCCACTTTAAAACTTCTTTAAACTGTTTCTTTTTTTGTTGTTGTTAAGAAAAGTGAAAAGAACAATGCAACTCATGGAAAAGAGTCTATGCCTCTACATTATATAAAAATTGTACTGAAGACCACCTGTTGCAGAAAAAAAGATGACATTTTTCATTACATGAAAGATTAATAAGAATGAAGTTGATGATTATTTATAATTAATCATACAATTCCTTATTTAAACATAATAAGAAATTAAAATTACTGAAATAATTCAATACATTTGCTGGTGGGGTAGGGTGGGCTACTGTCACGACTGGACGCTGGCGTGTGTGCGGAGAACAGACCGGCAGGACTCGACAGGATAAATGCAAATTATTTAATAAAGGAAATCAAAGAAATACAAACAAAAAACTGACGGGGCAGCAAAACTCACACACATTAGGAACACCAACGAACATAGAGCACGAGACGTTAACAGGATCTAACTTGAAATGAATAACATGGGTTTTTAAACACTAAGAAATCAAAGCTAAAGTGAGGACAGATGTACAGACACAGGTGAAACAAAGGAACTAATGAGGGAAAGACAAAAACAGGACTGGACTAAACCAAATGACAAAATCATGGGGGAGCACAAAACACAGACAGGAACACAATGTGACAGATAAAGCATTTTCAGAGGCAAATAAAGCATAATAATGGTTATAAAAGGCACAATTCACCCGAAAATGAAAATGATCGTGTCTTTTATTCACCTTCGCAGCATCCTAGGTGTATGTGACTTTCTTCTTTCAGACTAATCCAATCAGAGTTAAAATAAAAAAATGTCCTCCAAGCGTTTGAATGGGTTTAAATGGGTGATAGCCATTACACGTCAGAAGACGTGAAATAATGTGCATTTATTAATCATAAAACGTCCCTTAAATGGCTCCAGTGGGTGAATAAAGTCTTCCTGTAGTGAATCCATGCATACAATAAATTGGCTTATTTTCTTGGCTTATTTTAAAATCCTTTTATATTTTTCTTAACAAATCCTCAGTTTGGGTTTTTAATTCATTATTTGGATTTTGTTTTGTTCTCTCTCTGTGCTCATCACTAATCAAGTAAAACAATGTGTCTTCCGTCATACACCAGGACTGCTTCCGGTTTCCACAGACAGCAGATGTAAGAGAAAGGTGCTTATTAAGTTTGAAATATTGATATTTATTATGCAAAAACACATGGATTCGCTACAGGAGGACTTTATTCACCCTCTGGAGCCATGTGAGGGACATTTTATTATGGATACGCATATGTTATTTCACATCTTATGAAATGTTGTGGCCATCACCTATTTAAAGACTTGGAGGGGTCTGGACAATTTTTATTATAACTCAGATTTGATTTGTCTGAAAGTTTAAAGTCACATACACCTAGGAGGGTTCAAAGGTGAGTAGAAAATATGATAATTTTCATTTTTGGATGAACCATCCCTTTAAAGCAATAAAATATAGCAAATATAGAGTCTGAAGCCTAATAATTCATTAAAAAAAATAAATAAAATGAAACAGCAACCACAAAATGAATAATACTTAAATAAATAAATCAATAAAAAATTATTTTATGTTATGTTATGTTACAGTATGTTATGATATAATATTACAATGCAAAACTAAAAACAATGAGGTGAATTGTAAACATGAAGAGATTCAGTTCTTTTATCAAGATCCATCCTTATTGATGTTTAGTGATAATTAAAACAACAAATAACTGAATCTTGGACATTTAATATGTGTGCCATAGACAAGAATGTAACAAGTACATCTGACATCATAAATGTCAGCAGTGATGTCCTCAGACACCAGCCTAAGTGAGCAAAAAAAAACAAAAAACCTTGAGTAACTTAGCCAACTCTCCATGCTCCTTTCTCATGTGGATTAATCCAGCTTTCATCATCACATGGGATCACCTTGAACTTTGGCATCATCATTATTTTAATAGCACTACCAGCAGAGTCACATTTCGCTGCATACTCTTAGGCACGTTTAAAAATAATTAACTGCATTCAACAGATAGCAAGAATAAAACGCCCGCCAGTGACCTGATTAATAGACTGATATACTGATAACAGAGCTGTGAACATTTATGAATGAAGCTGAGTGGTTAAAGGATGGAAAATGTGAGCAGTGTATGCTTGTGTGAAAATCACTACCATATTACAAGGTGGTACCACATTGCTATGCGGTTACTAAAGTTTTACTGAATGGTTATTAGCACATTGTTGGTGGGGTGCTATAGTGTTTTGAATGGTTGCTAGGGCACAATTAAGTGGTTGCTATGGGGTTCTGGTTGGATGCTCAGGCATTGCTTGGTGGTTACTGACAGGCCCAAGTCACTTCTAAGTCTATTTGACTCTGGTCTCTAGGCTTCAGCTTAAATTTATGTAACTGTTCCTCCCTCTTCCCTATTTTTGGTTGATTTATTTATAGTTTCACATTCTCTCTTTGCAGAATACATTTGTAAAATGCAGAAACCTTCTTAATTAATATGACTGAGATGAACTTATTCCAAATATGGGTTGAGAACTGTCTAAAACCTCTCTAACAAAGGAGCGAAGTCTTTCTGCTTTGACAAGAATGCACCTTTTGCTCATAAAACACAAGTAACACATTTCATGTCACTGGACATTATGACAAATCATAGAGTTAGGTAATAAAATTTAATATGATAGCTCCATAAACCAAGATGTCTTTGTGTTTCCTTCCTCAGTAATCGAGACGTCAATGACCTGTAGATGATGTGTTTTACAATACAACTTTTACTGTCTGCTGAAATGAGTTATAGGTATAATGAGAGAAATTAAACGACAATCCAGTAGCAGTAGCGAGACCAAGGGGTTGGCAGGTAACTTATTTAATGGAAAATGTAGACAATATTATAAAAAGCAGCTTCTTGACAGTAAATTTTACGTTAAAATAATTCACCATTTCATTTTAATGGATGCCTTTGTGTTACATTACAATATTTGCCTAGATCCTAAACTGTGTATCTTGTGACTTTTTAATTTGCCAATTATAAATGTGTTTGGTATAGATTTTAAGGTGCTACCTTACAAAAGACGGTACCATTATAATAGATTAGGACCCCAGGGAACACTGCAGTATTGAATAACTAAATAACATGATTTATGATTATGCTAAAGAAATGCAACACATTTCCCAAACATTAAACCCACATGGGATTTTCACATCCCATGGCCGTGTCAATAATTAGGTCAAACCTTTTTAAAATGCAGTATTGTTTTAATTCAAAATATGATGGTGCACCAGGCTTTTATTATAAAACAAATCCTTTATTGATGGTTAATTCATTCATTTATTTTTTTATTACAAAAAAAGCAAATATATATGAGATTATTTTAAGTATTGCTTAAAGCTTTAGCGACCCACATCACTCTCATGGCAGGTGAGTTTTGCACAGCCAAGCACCTCATTTTACAACAATATATATTTTATCTGCAATTGTTAATAATGTGTCAATACATTTAAGCCACCAGCATTAGAAAATAAAGAACATTTGCCAAAATAAACAAATAAAGGTCCATATAGGCACATTTTAACTTTAAATAATTGACTCGTAATACGAGTAGGTGGCCCCAGCATACTGTAGAGTCCCCCCTTGATGTTGTGGGACTGTGGGGGTGCACCGCTTGGCAGTGATAACACATAACAGGACTACACCCCTTGTTCAAGATATTTAGGAAAGTGGAGACATGACGTTTTGTTGGGTGAAAGATTGAATTAGTGAAAGAAAGAAAAAAAAACTCTGCGATAGGTTCTTTGCAGTCTGTCTAAATTTAGGACCTGGCTCATGAAATGGAGATTTCCCAGACTCTTTCCCCATATTAAGTATACTCTACCTAGAGTAACGGGAGAAAATGAGGCTCAAAGCAAGTGTTCTCATGTTTTCCCTTCCTCTGGCAGGCCGTCACACACAGGAGCGTACAGCGCACTGACAGGTCCAACACCTCCTTAGAGTTGGAGGGAGATTTGGGCCATCACCGTCAGTGACAGCAGAGATTAACAGCGTAATCCCATCTGAGAGCTGTGGGCTTTCTCTTAACTAGAATACATTCAACACATTTTACTGCTGTGTTAATGAATGTGTTAATGGAAGTCCTTTTAAGTTTGCTAAATTATTTCAGGTCAGTTTTTTTTAACCCTCTTTCTTCCATCCATCAGTACAATGAACCTATTTGAAGTGGATTTAAAGTGAACAATTAGTAAAATAGCAGTTGTGCTGAACATACCAAAAATTTACATTTCTCTTAATTCAGGTTCTGTTTTTTATTCCTGTGCAGTGCAAAAGAGAATCCTCTGCAATCTGTCTGACTTTTGTTTCTGTCAGATTGTTAAGACTCTCGTTTCTTTGAACATCTCACAGAAATCTGGGAAAAGTGTCTGCACTTTATAGTATCTTCGTATTATTTGTTAAAGTCATTATGTCCAATTACACACAAATTTCTGCCTTAAGAAACGTGAACCTCCCATAGCGATTCATCTGCAATGCCATGCTGCACTGATAAATCTAGTTCCTGGCATTATCATTTTTATAAAGTTAGGGTTATGATTCCAGATGTTGAATTCCTAATATAATTTTATAGCTGTGCAACTAGTGTATGCTGAGCTACTGTGTTTACCATCAAGGCCTTATTAATGCCAGGAATTCAGTTTTAATGAGAAATGTTGTACTTCTTTAAATTATGATTTTGTAAAAGAAGTAAGGCACCATAGCTTATGCCAGGGATGGCCAACTTTGATAGTGCCGAGGGCCAGTATTTTTTCTCCTTAATACCAAGTGGCCAGATTACTAATCAACGTATTCACACATTTGACACCATTTCTTTTTTTATTTAAGGGAATTAAAATATAACTAATGCATTTTTTTTTCATTAACTATATATATATTTTTTTCATTAATTATAAATGTTGCTGTTATGCTAATTCAGAAGAAAAAACAATGTAGTAATATTACCCTAACAAGGCAATGCAAATTTCTCGATTGCATAGTCTTTAAATTTGCAACAAACAAATGTACAGAGGTCCTTTTTATTAGTGGCCAACAAAACAACTTAAGAGGACTGTTAAAAAATGTGTATTCAAAAAAATGTTATTCAAAATGGTGCCATACAATAATTGTAAATATAAATATATATATATATATATATATATATATATATATATATATATATTCAACTTCACATTTCAGCCTTTAATAAGTTTATAAAAAAAGACATGAGTCAGAGTATCAATTATTATATTATATACTATATATTATATATATAAGTTATTTATAATATATATAAGTTTCTTAAGAGCTCTTTATCCTTTTAGCTAAAATCTGTGTTTACTGTGATATATACCATGGTCTTGATCTTTACCATATTGACCAGAAACTTTCATGTACTTTTGTGACTACATAACAATATCAGTAGCACTAGTGACTATCATGTGATACAGGAGATAACACAGACATGTGTCTCTCAATTTAAATTTAAAGCTCTTTATTGTCATTGTATGGGTACAAGAAGTTCTTTTCTGTGAGGCCTTTGTGTTG
Organism: Enteromius viviparus; assembly: GCA_032353835.1. Lineage (NCBI taxonomy): Eukaryota > Metazoa > Chordata > Actinopteri > Cypriniformes > Cyprinidae > Enteromius > Enteromius viviparus. The sequence continues at coordinate 168,797 of JAUCNO010001216.1, forward strand.
TAAGAGTTTGTTTCAAATAAGTCATTGGTACATATTTGCCTGAAAACTAAAACTAATAGACTAATACTACTATAATACTAACAGAAACGTAAATACACAAATTGGTTGAGATTTAAGTAATCTTTTTACATTGAATTTTAGTCTTTTTTAACTTTTCTAAATCATGCAATTTAACCTTTCATCCCTTGTTAGTTAACTTCATAACTGTTTAGATAGAGGGTCTATAATGGTCTTAATCTTGCAATGTGACCCTAAAGATCAATGGGAGATAATGAATAATAGGGATTTTAAGCATGAAAAGACCAGTGAAGCACATGAACAACTGCTTGATTCCCAGTTAGACCCAGGACAATTGTTTTTTTGTGTTTTTTTTTTGGACAATAAAGTAAATGAGTGGAATGTCCCCATGTTGCATAACCACAGTCACTATTTTATACTAAGGCCACACTGAAGAAGAAAAAAATGAAAAGCTGTACTAAATTGAACTTGTGCTTGTGCTGCTGACATGACTTGTTCTTCAATCATATAGCAAATAAATAAAAAATAGAATGAGCTAAAAGCAATATCTGAGCCAAGAATGAAAAAGTCTACACTGCTAAAAAAATATAAATAAATAAAGGGAACACTAAAATAACACATCCTAGATCTGAATGATTTAAATATTATTTTTAAATACGTTTTTCTTACATATTTGTATTTGCTGACAAAAAATCACAAAAACATTATCAATGGAAAGCAAATGTATTAATCCATGGAGGTCTGGAATTGGAGTCACACTAAAAATTTAAGTGAAAAAACACACTACAGGCTGATCCAACTTTGATGTGATGTACTTAAAACTAGTCAAAATGAGGCTCAGTAGTGTGTGTGGCCACGTGGCTGTATGACCTCCCCACAATGCCTGGGCATGCTCCTAATGAGGTGGTAGATGGTCTCCTGAGGGCTCTCCTCCCAGACCTGGACATTCGGAGGAACCTAAGGCCAACCGCACCGTCATATGGATCTGACAATCTCATCTCTGTAACTAATCAGGCTACCTCTGACGGGCTCATGGAGGGCTGACCTCGCACTCCAAGAAATGCCACCCCACACCATTAATGATGCAGTCAAGTTAAGTCACTTTTTTTTATATAGCGCTTTTAACAAACAGATTGTTGCAATGCACTGAACATTATCAAGTAGGAGAACAGAGTGATGGTAATGTATAATGACGAGAATTCAACTATTTATTTATCAAATGCAGAGACGGCCTTTGTAGTCAAGACGATGATAATCACTAAAAATCAGGTTTCCCCAACTAAGGGTGTTTGTTTTTTTGTTGTTGTCTTTTTTAACAAGCCAGAAAGGCGATATGTGTAATATTACTAAACAGACTGAATCAAGGTAATATTACTTAGTCAAAATTCACATTCTAACCTCATTCTTTAAAACGGCACAATTTCATGGTAATCTAATGTGAAACAACAGTCAGAAGGACATATATTTTATATAAAACCATGTGGAGACTACAGGTCCATCTCTCTAGCTGGATTACTCTGACATTGACTGATGAAATATCTCCTGACGCCAGTGCTCGAAGGGTGTCGGAAAAACAACCTTTCTCTGGAAGAGCCTTTCTCTCAACCCTTCAGGCAGCCTCACCTCCATCCACAAAACCCCTCTGTACATTAATTAAAGTCCTGAGGCAGGCTGCATACGGAGCCTCGACTGCGGATTAGTGGATTATGATCTATGGAGGGTCTCTGTCGCCATGGAACAGTTCCTTTAGTGACGGGCATTTCACTGAGGCCCACTGGCACCTCACTAAATTAAGATCTACTAAAGAGGGATTGAGTATTGTATCCTCTTCTGCAGGGGTTATAGAAACAAGAATAAAAGAGGCCAGAACGACAGTCTAGGAGACAGTAACGAGAAAAGAGAGATTGTGTAAAAACCGCAATAGGACATACTGAAATTGAAAAAGCACAACTAAAGTACTCCCTGTATGCAGGTGTTGTTAATTGTTCTTTGCCACTTGTTCGCTTTGGCCTACAACATAGTAACATTTTTTACACAAAAACATGGTGAACATGACCCCAAATCTGTGTGGTGACACAGACCTTATTATTTTCACAATCTGACGTGGTTAATATTAAATTGGAAAGTAGGTGCTGGGCGTCTGACCAGAGGAGAACTGGCCAGGTTGGCCTTAAACTCAGCCTGGTTTCTCCAAAGGAATATCTCTTTTTCTCCTCGATTCTCTCATGGATGGGGTTTTGCTTCCTTGCTGCTGTTGCCTCTGGCTTGCTTAGTTGGGGACACCTGATTTCTAGTGATTATCATTGTTTTGATTACAGAGACCTCTCCATTTGATAAATAAACAGTTTAATCTTGTCATTATACATTAACATCACTCTGTTGTCCTATTTGATAATGTTCAGTGCTTTGCTACAATCTGTATTGTTAAAAGAGCTATATAAATAAAAGTGACTTCACTTGACTTCTTTAAGAGCCATTCTACGACTGCTGCTACCTACTGTAGCCATTATGAGAAGAAAACCAATCTAGTCTCATTACTTTATTTCATTACTTTCATTTAGTCAGCGCAAGTTAAGTTTTGTCTGCCGTGTTTTGTCCAAGTCTCCGACTGCACCGCATCAAACTTCAAACAGACTGCGACTCACTTCTTCTTCAGCCACCGCCCAATCATCGGCCTTCTAAGACTTCAACGACAACTGACTTCCAGCCAATCAGCAACCTCTGGAAACCCCTTTCTGCAGAGGACCACAGAAGGAATCCCGTAGCACAAAGGCAACGCAAATACAAACCTCCAGATTCAGGCTGAACTGGTTGATATAAATGAATTGAAATAAATTTTAACTTCATTGACAAACTTAATGGGAAAGTTAATATTTTAATTGGTGGTTGTGTAAGGCGTTGCAAAAGCACCTATTGCTGTTAAATTGGGATTTCACATTTTCATTTTCTTAAACTTAATTTGGTTACTTTGTTTACATGGCATTTCATCCTAGTACTGTGTTCCTACTGTATCATACATTTTGAGCATATGGACACACTTGCAGAGATGCAGAAAATTAATATTATAAACGGGTTTCAAACACTACTCCTTCCATTGGTTAGAAAACTGCCGCTTTCTCTAGTAGAGGGCGTGACTAATGAGCTAATGACAATCTTAATGGCTGGCACTCACCTAGGGCTGGGCGATTATACGATCTCGATTTGTGATCGCGATCAAATTAAGTTCGATCTCGATTATCAGCCGTGGGTATTCTTTCTCGTTCACGTGCATAACATGCTGCAGTAAAGTGCACGACAACAAATCACAACCCGCTTTCCAAGCATCGCGCTGTCTGCTAGAGTTGTGACGTTCGCGAATGAACCGATTCTTTTGAACGGCTCATAAAGATGAACGATGGGAG
>JAUCNO010001217.1:0-11481 GCA_032353835.1 Enteromius viviparus
TCTCCCTATAACTGTTCTGTCTCGTGGAGGAGCTGTTTTGTGTGCATCTGTTTGAAACACGCATAGGAAAAAAAGAACGACAGAAAGAACGGCTCCCCGCCGGCCGCGACTCGGCTCCCATCGTTCGTCTTTATGAGCCGTTCAAAAGAATCGGTTTGTTCGCAAACGTCACAACTCTAATCAGTTCAGTGCAGCAGCCTATGAGATCGTCGTGGCTGAGACTGTAAACAGCATAACAAACATTGCAATAGTTCTGAAAAAAAGAAATCTGCATTTTCATTACACCAGAGAAAAACTTTAAAAAAAAACATGACGCAGACTCCATGCTACAATAATGATAGAAGCAAAGTCTTCCACAGTTTTTTGGCAAATCCTTATACGTACAATTTGAATGTATTAGTTGTGTCCCACTCTTAATATTGTTTGCGAGAAATTTTATGTTCATTGTCCCCCCCAACTGTAAAATGAGATTAACGCCCATGGATAGAATGAGAGACAAAATTAGTTTTATGACCTCTCTGGTCTGAAGTAATGATGGCTTTAAAAAGTTCCTGAAAGAATCATAAAGAGGTTGGCGGCTGTCTGCCTTCTCTGACCACAGCATGTCATGGCCATTCATCAACATCTATACCACTGTAGTATTCAAGAAGAGCAATTTCTCATCCACTTAGGCCTTATAAATTGCTAAGTCTTAGGGTGTCTAATTTAATGCAAAAAGTTTGCCAAAACATATAATCTTAGATGGCTCATAAAATCCTTTCATAAGCTTGAAAGGTGTTAAAACTGAACTGAAACTGAGTAATGGTTTTATTCATTTATTAATTATGTGCAATATATGCATGTGGATGGTTTTAAGCATGTGTACAAATTATTACAATATCAGTGCTTATTAAAGGCCTCAACTGAATAAAGTAATGGATTTTCTTTACCCCATGTGCTTATTATTACACCGGTAAACATGATAAAAGCTGTTTAGATACAATTAAAGGATTAATATGAATATCTGTTGTCCCTATCAGTTCTTCACAAGTCTTCACATCAGATACCTGTAATGCTGGCACCACAGGGACTGTCCTGCTGCCAAATCAAAAAGATTTTGGAAGGCACAGGAAATAGAGGCAAAGCTCAGCTCCCAAAAATATACATAAATATGCACATGCAAAGAGCTACCGCGGGGTGAATTTAGGGACCCACTTCAAGGCTTGCTTTGAACTTCCAGACTCCCCCAACCCAAGGTCGTAATTTGGGGCAGGTGGAGAGAATGATCCCCTCCTGCTCTCTGAGATAAAGCACCTCGACTCTCCGTCCCTGTGATTGCAGCAATGCGTATCGCATATTAAATGACAATCTACGATTTCTCATTTCGTCTGTCTCATTCAGTTGTTTATTAGACTGCAATGTCAGCAGAATGCTTCAGATACGCATTCTTCACAAATGAAAAAACACGCATACACACTAAAACAAATGCACACAGCAAAGGACCCTCTCATCCATTCATCTCTAATCAAAGTTGCCCCGGCTCCATGGCTTCCCCCAGCGACCCCCCACCCCAAACCCCAGGCCATCAAGGTCTTTAATGAAAATGCAGCCAGCTTCTCCTCCATGTGAGGGTGATCATTAAAGATAAATGTGTTGCTGTTCTCCATCTTCGTTTTTCTCTCTCTCCATTAATCGTCTTTATTCCTTCCTCTTCCTACTTCCCTATAATTCCAGACTTGCACATATCACACAAAATAGTCATATATCATGGCTAAGATTTTGAATTTTCTCTGTTTATTTTTTTTCTAAAATGAAAATGTATGGTGACCAAAGCTGTTCCCACTCACTTTTGGTAAATGGAAAAGAAAAGCTAGCACATTATGCTTATTAGAAATTGACACATTTTTGGGAGACCTGTCTTTTTAACATCAAAGGGCAGTCATTTTCCCAATCTGTTTTGGGAATAAATAAGACGTGTGTGTGTGTGTGTGTGTGTGTGCGTGTGTGTGTGTGTATGCAAATGTATTATTATGGCTTGCAGCTCAACAACTCATTGATTTCTTACTGAGCGTTAAAATGCATGAATACATTACTTGAATACTTTCAACAAGCCCTCATTTAAACAATGACAAACCACATCAATGAAAAATGAAACACTACTAAAACTGTATGCCATGCTAATAAACATGCACTGTGAACAACATGCATTGTACAAAGATAGTACTCTGATGGTCTGTTAACCTCTGATTTCAGTGATTGCTATATAAAGACAAAAAGAAACCTAATAAGCAATCAGTGATTCTTTGATATGATTCTTCAGTTTATTGTACTTCATTGCATTAGAGAATTTCTAAGAAGATTTTGATCATAGGCATCATTTCAAGAGTAACCCAGTGACAAGCACCAAAGGCTTTCTTTTTTTGAGGGTGTGACTAAATAATGCAGAATGAGATGACGATAACTACAGTGAAAAATAATTTTCTAACTTTAGCAAGACAATCAAGAGTCTAGTCAAACCAGGAGAGGTTAACCTTTCTCTTGACTTCTTTTATATTGCTGCAGGAGTAAAACTCAAGCCTACGCACTAGACTGTCTCTTTATCTTTTGTAGCATAAGCATCTTTACACCATAAAAAGCATATCATGTCTCAACTACATTTAATAATTGTGACCAGGCATAGTTATTGGCATGAATTAACTGTTAATTGCTTTGCTCTTCAAAGAAACACAAACAGAGGCAAACAGCAAGAAAACGGCATCCGCATGCATTAATGGAGACTGTCGTGGGTTTTCAGTGAGATAACAGTATGCAGATAGACAGATGCCCTCTAGAAAAAAAACACGGAGGGTGATAGCAATGCTGGTGGTGGATTTAAGATGAAATAATTCATATCTTCACCTTGGCAGGCAAAGTTGTCGGAAATGAAGTGCGCTTTAGAACTTTTAAGCTCAGACAGAACTCCCTCATGGCAAAAGATGAATGTGAGTTTTATTTATATTCGACTGAATGCCAGGAGGTAAAGTGTATTTTACACTGACTAGCGTCTGGGATGAGTTTATCTGTAACAATTACAAATGCATAGCTGACAGGGAGGAAAAGACTTCATATGGTGTTCACTTCCTTCCTTCCATTTAAATATATTCATCTCAAAATACTCCAGATTCTCTTCCGCCCTTAGGATGAAGCCTTGGTGATTCTATCAGTCAAAAACAGTTTCTAAGACTGCTCTGGCTTGGGTTTCCACTCAACTTGGGTGGCACGTGAAGCATTCAATTTTACATGAAAGGTATAAGACAAGACCCTTTGACTCATTATTCCTGCAAAATGAACCATTGATCTTACCTTGAGGTTCCTGAGGGGTTTGAGTGGTCGGGTTTACTGCCTGCATTGGCTGACTGAGGGCCAGTGGTGACTTTGGCTGGCTTGTTAGGACCATTCTGTTCTTTGCAGCTGCGGAGGGAGTCCTGCTAACAGCACCGACACCAAGCTGGGGTCTTAGGCCCCGTGGTGGACGATAAAGACTCCCCATATCCTGTGCTCCCATAGGGGGTCCAGAAGGGTCCTCGGATGCACAAACTGGAGACCCAAGAGCTAATGGAGATCTGCTGGCCTAAATTGACAAAAAACATTAAGCTGTACTCAATAAACTCTTTTAGTGGTTTATAAACTTGTCTACAGAAGATAACAAGTGTTACAATTTAAAAGCTTACTAAAATATTGACATTCCTTCCTTAAGCATTCAGGGAGTAGTCTGGTAATACTCCACAGCACTCACACAATGTTAAATTATCAAAGCACTCGGCTTCACAAAGGAAATGATGTAATAGAGTTAACATGCAATTAGGTTTACCAATAAATAGACATAAATGCATTTAAGTAAAGAACAGCATATTGTCTAGAGCATTCCTTACCGCTGCAGACAAAGGCTTGTTGAGAGACCCATAGAAGCTGTCTGCTCTGCCTGCCATTTTATGGGTTGGCATGGTGTTGCTGGGTGGCTTAATCCCAGAAACCATGAGTCCAGGCGAGAAGAACCGGACCTTCTGCATCTCTTGACGATATTTATCATAGAGTAAATTTGAGGCACTCAGCACAGTGGCTTCCCCTTGATCTCCAGCGGATGGTTTGGCTTGTGTGTTGGCGTATGTTGAGAGTCTTGTAGGTAAGGATGACACCTCATAAGTTCCTTCAAGAGACTGGGGTTTTACCTGGGTCGTCTTTCGAATATAGGTAATGATTTTGGGCCGGACACTTTTCGGTTTTGGCAGGCACTTGCTTGGAGGAGAGGTCTCCATTGACGCCTGCTGATGAGGGGGAGTTTTATGGATGTTTGTGTTGATTGTGGTTTTAACTGGGGCTCTTAAGCCTGAGCTGTACCCAGCATAGCCCAACTGGGGACCTCGAGAAGGTAAAGTCTTGATGGGTGAGGAAGGAGGCTGTCTTTGAGGAGACCTTGAGGTCTTGGGGGATGGAGGTGTTGAAGGTCTAGTCGGACTGCTGTAGGCCCGTCGGCTGAAGTGAGTCTTCCTTTCTAGGCTGGAGGGACTTTCAGCACGATCTGCTGAGCTTTGCCTCTTTAAGCGTTGGGCTTCTCGCGTAAAAGTCTGGTTGGAAGGAGTCTGTGAGTCTGCAGTGGGATTGCTGTTAACTTCTGTCAGCAGCACTTGTGGATGGCTCTGACCTGTCTCTGAGGAGTGGGATTGTTGCTGGTCTACCTGGTTGTCTATGCTGGGGTATCCTGAGGATAGTCGTTTTTCAGTAGAAAGAGGGCGGACAAGCTGCCTACAAGAAGGTAGCACCCTCACCATACCTTTCGGCACCTCGGTTGATGTCCTTTTCCCAGCATTCTGCTCTGCTTCCATTTGGAATTTCTGCAGTTTTACTGCTCCATATGAAGGATGCATTAGCTTACTTCGGTCATATTGTGGTTCCTGAGGCAGTGTGGTAGAGTTATGGTTTTGGTCCAAATCCCTGGGAAGCTCCCTGTTTCTCTCTGAGTGGATGTAGGACTCGGTTGTAGCTGGATGCTGGTTCCTGCCTTTGTCTGAGGTAGACTTGGTGGACTGGGAAGAGAGAGGCTGTGTGCAGCCTGCACTGTCCAGGGCACTGGCTAAACTTCCACTGAGGCTGGTCACTGCAGAAAGAGAAGATGAAAAGACATTGCTCTCAGAACCACTTCGTGCATCTCTCAGGGTCCGGTTCGCACTAGAGCGAGAGCTGGAGGTCCTGAGGTCAAGGGGCTGAGAGTTCTCATTTGCATCTCCATCCAGACTGTGGTTTTCATTGTGGTCTTTCCAAGTGGATCTGATGGCTGTAGATGATAACTCTTTGCTGAAGTTCTTTGCTCCCTTCCTGCTTCTTTCACTTTGCATGCCCACCTGTTCTTCTTCTTCAACTATAAACGTTTCTAGATCTTGACACTCCAGGAGTTCAAACTCTTCAAGCTCAGGGTCTTTACTCTGAGCATGCGTTCCCCAGATAATTATCCTCTCCTGGGCTTTGGAGTGCGACACCAGAGGGGGTGGTGGGCTGCCATGCTCTCTGTCATCTGAATAAATGTTCTCTTTGGTGATTTGATTGGCATTGGCGTCTTCCACTGTTTCTAGCAAAGGCTGCTTCTCGTCATTCTGTATTTCTTCTTGTTGGTTGTCTTCACCGGCTTGTATCTTTCCTTGCACATTCATGTTGTATAAGTCCGAGCTTCCCTCTCAAAAGCTCCACGACAATCCTGGATCCATTAAAGTTATTTTTCTCTCACTTGCCTGTACCTAGGCTTTCAAAGTTTACAGTTTGGATGAAGTACAGAATCAAAACCTAAAACCTATTTTTTTCATTTCTATTCAAAGATACTGAGGTGTATTTGTTTGCTTCTCAACAAGGCAATGCACTTGATGACATCACATCAGCTTTGAGGACCTTGAAACGCCTTGCTTATTCATCTGGTGCCAATCTGGTGCTCATTCATCTTGTATGACACTTAGCTGTTTCATTGTGGTTTTCAATGACGCTACACTTTTCTGTAAAATAAATAAAAAGGTGTGTATTAACATTTATACCTTTTCTTGGCAGAAAATGTATTTGACTTAACTAAAAGCTACAAATGCTGGAGACAACAAAAATATTATTGCATATTTGGCAACATTTTCAATAAGTCAGAATATATGTCTTCCTTAAAAATGATGGGTCTCAATGGACCTATTTCCCAAAGTTTCTTCATATTTCATAACATTTTCTGTTAAAACGTCAATCTTGGTGACCTGTTCTGACAGCTTTTTGTTTCTCTTGGTTTCAACAAGCTACTAGGCTACAATTAAGTATTTCCCTAAAGAGGTAATATGCCTCTACCATAATACCTCTCTGTGAACAGTATTCTGTGGGTGGAAACCAAAAATAAAGCATTGTAATGTTGACTGTAATTTCTCTTTAAAGAACCACAAATTGACAAGCCAGTGTAATGAATAGAAAGGCTATTAACACAAAGAAGTAAAATGTTTGGCTCAGTCCTTTAATGGCAGATGGGCAGTACCTCCTTTTCTCTGGTAATTAAATTTTCAAATCTCCACTGCTGAGAATTATGTATGGCCAAATCTGGAAGCCAATTTGAATAAATGAAGACTGATGTGCTGCTGAAAAAAACAAAAGATGAGGCAGAAATGTTTCCCCATGTGTTGGATTCTTACTTTGCAAGTTTGCCCAACAAAAAACAAAAAAGACCATTAGGGAGAGTGTGAAATAAACAACACCAGTTGCATGGGACAAAAAAAAAAGCAGTCACAGTCAGTTAGGGGGTAGAAATGATGAAAATACACCATCAAAGGTAGGGTTTTTTGCATTTTAAGCGCTCCCAACAACGCAGATTGTATCAAAGCACTGAACACAACCAAACAGGAGAACGGAGTGATGGAAATGTATAATGACGAGGTTTAACTATTTATTTATGCAGAGATGGTCTCTGTAATCAAAACAACGATAATCGCTAGAAATTAAGTGTCCCAAACTAAGCAAGCAAGAGGTGACAGCGGCAAGAAACCAAAACCCCATCTGTAAGACAATGAAGAAAAAAAACCTTGGGACAAACCAGGCTTAGTTGGGGCCAGTTTTCCTCTGGCAGGATGCCCAGCACTTAATTTCCAGTTCAATTTTAAACGCCTGTCAGATTGTGCAAGGGACTTCTAGAGGTGTGCGTTTCGATTCGGTAATCTGCAGCCGTGGCTAATCATTCGTACGTGCTCCTACTGAAGTTTGTTTTATAAACTTCATTTCCCAATAATTATTATTATGACATGAAAACGGAAAGCCAAGGCTGTTTCGTTATGTAGATATGGAATCCAAACCAGAAAAAGGAACAAAGCAAGGTCATTCTGACATTTTCCAAATAGGAAAAAGGGGGTTGGGATTGTTTCATGTGCTGACTAGGTAGAATGGGTGGGTGGGCCATCAGTGACTTAGGTGGGCTATAATCAATCACAACATAGATTTGTAAGAAGAGAGGGGTTGCCTTTTTCCTGCATCAATTCTAATTATTTCTGCTCCTACAGACTACGAAGTAATTTATGCTGGAATAACAGAAAGAAGTGACCACTAAATCACTTAAAGTGTAAGATGCAAGTGCACATGCTTGTGCAGGAAATCAGACAGGAGGGTCCATGGAAAAAAGACAGCCCATAGAATCTATATCACAGTCAGTTGAATGGGCAACAATCCGAGAACAAGCATATTGACGTTGCGGCACCAGACTGTCACATAGTTCCACCCACAATCCTGCAGGCTGATGAAGAGCTAAAATCACCCACCCACATACCCACCAGCAAATTAAGACTGATATCAAGGTACACTTCATAGCGAATCCCATAACTGCACAAACATACATAAATATAAGCGGTATTGAGACAACATATCAATTGGTGGTTTTTTCCACCCTTTTTTGTGTACAAATAATCACCAGTAATAAATTATAGGTTTAAAATTAAGGTTGAACAACTGATGTCACACTGAGGAATATATTAATGATGTCTTTACTACCTTTCTGGAGCTTGAACGTGTCAGTTACGCTTCTGCTTCTATATTTATAAAAATGAATTTGTGTTCTTAAGATTACAGGTTTAAAATGACTTGAAGGTGAGTAATTAATGAGAGAATTTCCATTTTTGGGTGAACTATCCCTTAAAATTTCCATTGTATTTTTTTCATAAGTCAATGGCTATTGTCAACTGTTTGGTTACTAACATTCTTTAAAACATCTTCTTTTGTGATAGATACATAGATTGCTACATATTCCATTTTAAAAACACAAGGTTGTGCTTGTGAGTGAATGCCTCAGTTTGTCTTCTACTGACACACTGACTTTAAAAAGTAAGGCCTGGTCAAGAGGGAGATGAAAGACAGGAAGGGGAACTTGTCCTGAGACCATGTTCTACTTAATCACACTCTGCCTTAAAGCTAACAAACTCCCAAGCCTGCTTTCTCTTGCTCTTACAAAACACTCAAGCAGTTCAGTACCCTGCTATAGAACACAAACAACACCTGTTTCTGCCCTGTCAGTCTTTATGGCTCAGCTTCATAGTGTTGTTGAAAATGCTAATAAGCTATTACAGCATGTTTCATCTATTCTTAGACTATATGCAGAGTATATACGTATATATGATTTGAACAAATACATCATGCTACTGTAACACTGTAAGCATAACAGTAAAGACATACTATTTTTGTTTATTATACTATTTTGTTTTTAGCTCTGCTCTATAATCCTGCGTGCTTATTATTATCATCAATCTGCTTCTTTTGCTAAATTCAGTATAATGCACCTTTAGTATAAAATATGTTAGAATAAGAGAAAATTATAATGCTGTCCATTCACACTATAGCATTTAGTGTTTTTTCACTGATGCATCTGTAAATGTTCACTGTGCTGAGCAATTTCATAATATTCAGTGAAATGTCACAGAGTGAGCAGATATAATAAAAGAATTATTTAAAGCAGTATTACACATATTGTTTTTTGGTGGTTAAATCCTTTTTTGTCTTTGACCCACATGCATATGTGTGCATTTATATAAACATAATAAATATACAAAGTAAACACTCATATATTATGTAAACAAAAACTTTTAGTTTGGATGCAATTGAAAGCATTACTATAAATACAGTGACACCTCATATACTGTATAAAATATACTCTCATTACTATTGCATCTGTTAACACTAATACCGCTGTACCTGCTGGCTAGTCTTTGAATTCTAAAGCTGTACATGGCTAAATAAACAGTATCATGGTGTAAAAAAATGCATCTGATTGTACACAATGTGTCTTTCCATGTAGCTCTATAAATATAGGTATGTATTCTTTCAAAAGTAACGCAACAGAGATTCTCCACTCTCAAAAAAAAGGAAATCATCTAAGTTTGAGGAACGGAATTCACCCCAGTGTGAGGTAAACACCTCCATTCACCCATGATGAAAGAACACAGTAACAGTGAATGACAACCCGGGTCTATGCTTAACCTTTGAAGAGCGGTGTGTATCAGCCTTCTCTGTAGAGGGTAAAAACACACCGTCACAACCTTAATGACATTTTTACCCTCAGGTTTTCACATCCTGCAACTTTTTACAGCTATTCCTTTTAATCTCAAACACAAAAAGATACACAAGGCAAGAAGAAGAACGTATTTTGATATCTGTGTTAACCTAACGAACTAACAATGCTGTGCAAAATATTGTCAGAGACAAAGGTACATAATTAGCTTAAGCTTTGCAGCCACTTTAATTTTAAGTTTTATTATTTTACTCTTATTCTGCCAACATGGTCTCTTATGTACCTCTGTACACTTTTTGTGCAATACTGCAGGTTTCAAAGGTTCACAGTTTCAAAGAGGAATGATCACTAAGTGGCACTAAAACACAGGTTCAATACATGAACCCTGGCACACTATTACGTTGATTTAGGTATGTACAGATACAGAATTTAAATATTGGTGGACTGTTAATTATCTGTTAAAAATAGTCTCAATATTGCTAAAAAGTTAATATTCTATAATGTTGGAAATATGTCTTATACAAAATCCAACCCTAAACTTATCTGATAGTGCTAACAAATACAAACCTGATATAAAAACACATTTGTTGATGCAACCATGTGATTTTAACTTCCCTATACACATATTTGAACTGTTTTGTAGAACCCGGAGTTTTATTATTAATCAAAACTCTGTAAATTTGTTTTACTGCCTCTAATGTTAGTTCTATTAGAAACTACAGCAATATGTACCTGTTGGTACATATTTTGTGCTGTATTTTTGCTAAAAAGTGCACCAAGGTTTATGCCATGAGACAAGGTAGCATATTATAAATTTTCAGTGCCACAAAAAGAGACACCAGACATTTAGGTCATGTTTACTGGCACTACAGCTTAATTTTCTTTTAATTCTATATAATAATAAAAATATGTACTGTACATCTAATTCTACGTATAAATTGCATCATATTAATTTTAATAATAAAAAGAGCCACGTTTAAATACCAGGTGTAAAAAGCAGTCTGATGCTAATAGGAAAAGTAAACATGGCCTATCGATAAATGGAGAACAGTAATTAACACCTTCCAGTTCAAGTAATTAAGAGAAAATGGACATCACAGCAGGAAAGTCTGTTGTAGACAGTTGCATAGCACGTGGTGTTCTTGTGTTTCTGTATCTCTGCTGTTGTTAACTGAGGTGACAGCTGGGCAGGAGGAGGGTTCAGACAGATGGACAGGTTTGCTCTGTGCTTCAGCTTGGTCTGGAGGCTTGTTCTGGCCCAACGGGTGTTTCTCAAGCCCCCCTTGGAACTAATTAACCTTGGCCTAAGAATAGCACAGAAGATTTCACGACTTCAGCATGAGCCAAAGAGTCTGTTTTTCACTTTAGTCCTGTCAACAAATTCATTTAGCAGTCTATTTTTTCCTCAAATATAGTTCTTTTAAATCTAGATTATTTAGATCTATGGCCAAAGTAGAAATGTATTACCATACAGACTGAAAAACGTATAAATATTGGTCTTGTTAACTACTGTATTAATAAAACGATTAAACTCCTTTTAATTAAAGTCTTTGATTGAAATCCCTAAAACTACAATTTAAATAAAATAATGCAAAATATATATATATATATATATATATATATATTTCAAAATAAGAAATGAAAATACAAACTAAAACTAAAATTTAAATAAAAAAAAAACATAAATGTAAAAAATGAAAGGAAATCAATATATAAACAATATTAAAACAAGCATACAAACAAACAAATGGGCAAAAATATATAAATGTGGAAATATTATATATCCATAAAAAATTATATTATTCATTATTCCATATATAAATAAATATGTTTGGAAATAAATGCATTAGAATGTGGAAAAAATAAATTCATAACTTCATAAATACGTATGTATAAATACTCTAATAAATAGTAAATTGTGTCTCATTGAAAATTCTATTTCTATGCATTTATTATTTACTTACTTATTT
>JAUCNO010001218.1:0-17292 GCA_032353835.1 Enteromius viviparus
ATACTTTATATATATATATATATATATATATATATATATATATATATATATACACACACACATATGTGTGTGTGTGTTTCAAATAATGTTAAAAAAGTTTTTGAAGAATAAAATGTCAAAAGTCAATTTGTAAAAGACTTTGAAAACCATATTTTTGTAAAAATTCAAACAAGCTTATTCTCACTTGTACAAATGTAAATATATATATTTTTCCCATATACCCATATATATAACCATTCAAAAGTTTGGAAACAGTAAGATTTTTAAAATATGTTTTAAAGATGTTTCTTATGTTCATCAAGGCTGCATTTATCTGATCAAAAATAAAGGAAAAAAGTAATATTGTGAAATATTTTTACCATTTAAAAATAATGGGTTTCTATTTTATTATACTTTAAAATATAATGTATTTCTGTGATGCAATGCTAAATTTCTATCAGTCAGTACTGATTCTTCAGAAATCATTTTTTGAACACTGCAATACTTTTTTCAGGATTCTTTGATGAATAAAAGTTTAAAGTAAATAAAAAGAATAGCATTTATTAATAACATAAATCTTTCCTAACAGTGTAAACCTTTCACTTTTTATCAGTTTAACACATACTAGCTGAATAAAAGTTTTAATTTCTTTAAAATAAAAAATAATAAAAATGTACTGACCCCAAACTTTTTGAATGGTAGTGTATGTTGTAAGAAAGGATTTCTATTTAAAATAAAAGCTCTTCTTTTTAAAGTTGTATTCATTCAAGAATTAAGCAGTGCAACAGTCTCCAGCACTGATAATAAATCAGCATATTAGAATGATTTCTGAAGGATCATGTCACACTAAAGACTGGAGTATTGATGCTAAAAGTTCAGTTGCGCATCACAGAAATAAATTGGATTTTACTGGATATTAAAATAGAAAATTGTTATTTTACACCGCACTAATATTATATATATTTTCCTGTATTTTTTATAAAATAAATGCAGCTTGGATACACATAAGAAACATCCATAAAAATATTTTTAAAAATCTTACTGGTAGTGTTTATTATATTTAGTAAATATATTTTAATTACTTAATTATATATATAAATACAGGAAGAAACATACTGTTACGAGGCGGTCCTCTCTGGAGCAGTCCGACCGGCGTCAGCGAGAACTCTCCCCGGAATATTAGTACCTTACCGGACCGCTTTCGCCCACTTACCCCGGAAGCCTCCGCGCTGTGTTCACGCTCTTTTTGCCCTTTATAAGGCGCCGCTTGAGCCAAACACAGCGCAAAGTTTTGTTATTGCAACAACTCTAAGCGTTTGCCCGTTGTGGATTATTTTGGACTGATTTTTGAGGGACCAGCACCAGTAATGGTGGCCGCTCCACCACCACCTGCTGCCGCTTCCATTGTTACCAGCCACGCCGCCCAGGTCTCTCTTCCAGAAAAATACGATGGCACGCGTGGAAAATGCAAGGGGTTCCTGATGCAGTGCAACATTTACATCAATCAGCAACCTGCCAACTTCCCCAACAATGACAGTAAGGTATCGCTGATCTGTTCCCTCTTGGTGGGCAAAGCATTGGACTAGGGCCACAGCATTCTGGGAGGGACAAAGCATGAATTTCCCCAGCTACCAGGCGTTCCTCCGTCAGTTCCGTGAGGTCTTTGATCATGCCACCGGAGGCAGAGAACCCAGCCAGGAGATTCTCATGCTCAAACAGGGCTCAGCTACCGCTGCGGAGTACACTCTACGATTCCGCACCCTTGCGGCCCAGACGGGCTGGCCTCCAGAACCCCTCAAGGCCATCTTACACCAGGGGCTATGCCATGAACTACAATCAGAGCTGGCCTGTCGGGATGAGGGGAAAACGTTTGAGCAGTTTATGGAGCTAGCCATCCAAGTGGACAACCTCATGCGATGTCGCCGTGGAGGGCGCCCATAACAACCTCCTCGATTTCCTCCAGCGGCGTCTCACTACAGCACCCCAGAGCCCATGCAGATCGGGAGGACCCATTTGACTGACGAGGAGCGTGAGAGGCGGTTCTGTGACAACTTGTGCCTCTACTGCGGGCAGCCAGAACACGTCAGGGCCAACTGCCCAGTGAGACCACCAAGAGCCACACCTCGGGTGAGTGCAGACAACCACTCTATGACTATTCCCATCACACTAATTATCAAGGGGCAGAAAATAGACTAACGCATTCATTGTTTCTGGGGCAGAGGGAAATTTTATTGATGAATCGTTTGCCAATCTAATTCACATGATTCCATGTGGTGCCCGTGTGGCTGTTGCAGCCCTAGATGGTAGACCCCTGGGCTCTGGAGAAGTCCTCTTCATCACCAAGGATCTGACACTTCTCATGTGGCCCATGCACTCAGAAACCATCCAGTTATTCACCTTGCACTCACCTGTGCACCCCATCATCCTAGGACTCCCCTGGCTTGAACTTCACAACCCAGTAATTTCCTGGCCCAACCGCCAAATCACCAAGTGGTCTATGCACTGTCACAATCAATGTCTGAAAAACCTGCAAGCACACACCTACCCGCCACAAAACACCTCAGCCCAGATGAACTTAAGAACCTCCCAGGAGTATATCACGACCTACAAGAGGCCTTCAGCAAAGACAAAGCCACCCGTTTACCACCACACCGGGCCACAGACTTCGCTATCGAGCTCATGCCAAGAGCTACACCCCCTAAGGGTCAGGTCTATCCCCTGTTGCAGCCTGAGACCGAGAGTATGAGGACGTACATCGAGGAAGAATTAAGCAAAGGTTTCATCCGACCCTCTACATCCAGCTTTAGCGGATAACCTCATCCTGATCAAGGAGGGGGATGAATGGATAACCGCCTTCTCCACAACGACTGGGCACTATGAATACCGGGTTATGCCGTTCCGCTTTTCCAATAGTCGGTCCATCTTCCAGGCACTGGTGAACGACGTATTCCGGGAGGACATATGACCACTACGTCATCGTCTACATAGATGACATCTTCATGTATTCGGAGGACCTACAGACCCACGTGAAACATGTCAGAACTGTCCTGCAACGTCTGATCCAGCACCAACTGTACGCCAAGCTGAATAAGTGTGAGTTCCACCAGACCAGCACAGCCTTCCTCGGGTACATCATCAGCAACGAGGGGGTTACTATGGACGAACAGAAGGTAACCGCCGTGCTCAACTGGCTTCGCCCTCGCACCATCAAAGACCTGCAGCGATTTCTCGGCTTTGCCAACTTCTATCGCCGCTTCATTCGAAACTTCAGCCAAGTGGTCGCCCCGCTGACTACCATGACCAAAAAGGGGCCGACCTCCCTGAAATGGACTCCACAAGGGGAACAGGCCTTTGCTGACCTCAAGGCCCGGTTCTCTACAGCCCCTATACTCCGTCACCCAGACCCAACAAAAGAGTTCATGGTCGAGGTAGACGCCTCCAGTACCGGCGTCGGGGCTGTACTCTCTCAACGGCATGGGGAACCAGGCAAACTCTATCCCTACGCCTTCTATTCGCGCAAACTCACGGCGGCATAACAAAATTATGATGTCGAGGACCGTGAACTGTTAGCCATGAAATCAGCCCTGGAGGAGTGGCACCACTGGCTGGAGGGATCCCTGAAGCCCTTTCTAGTACTCACGGATCATCGTAACCTGGAGTACATCCGCAGTGCAAAGCGCCTCAATTCCAGGCAGGCTCGGTGGGCCCTATTCTTCACACGGTTCGACTTTAAAATTACTTACCGTCCCGGTTCCAAGAACGGTAAGGCTGGTGCCTTGTCCAGTCAGTTCGACATCCAAGCCACTACTAACACCCCCGAGTTCATCATACCACCAGCACGTATCGTAGCCCCCATTCGGTGGGACATTATGGCAGAGATAACTGAGGCTTATGGAGTTGACCCATCGACCCCCGAATGCCCTCCTAACCGTAAGTATGTGCCAGAGCCACTTCGCCTACGACACATACACGATTCCCCCAGTGCAGGCCATCCGGGGATCACGGCCACCACAGAGCTCGCCACCAACCGGTTCTGGTGGGAAACACTTGCCTCCGATGTGATTCAGTTTGTTCGCCAGTGTCCTACCTGTAATATCACCAAGTCATCCCATCTGAAACCTGTTGGCCTCCTGCAACCTCTACCAATCCCACAAAGGCCCTGGTCACACATAGCGATGGACCTTGTCACCGACTTGTGGTTATGGAACAAGTCTTTCGATTCTACGGTATCTACGGGATGTAGTCACGGACCGAGGACCACAGTTCACCACCCACCTCTGCCAGACATTCTGCAACCAAATGAATATTAATGTCAGCCTGACCTCCGGCTATCACCCCCAAGCCAACGGAAAGGCTGAAAGACTCAACCAGGAGCTCACCCGCTTCCTCAGAACATACTGCTTCACCAACCAGCAAGATTGGAGTCATTACCTCCTTTGGGCCAAGTACGTCCAGAACTTACTGTTACGAGGCGGTCCTCAGTGCAACCGGCGTCAGCGGGAACCCTCAGTGGCGCTGTCCAACCGGCGTCAGCGGGAACCCTCCCCGGAATAATAGTTCCTACCCGGACCGCTTTCGCCCACGTACCCCGGAAGCTTCCGCGCTGTGTTTGTGCTCTTTTTGCCCTTTATAAGGCGGCGCTTGAGCCAAACACAGCGTGAAGTTTTGTTATTTGTTATTTATATTTGTTTTTTGCCCGTTCCGGATTATTTTGGAACGATTTTTGATTATTACCTGGATTTACAAACTCTGATTATCGCCTGATACCCCGACCTTCTGCCTGAATCTGGTACTGTTTTGCTCCGTCTTTGTCACTTCTGTTACACTGTGATTGATATTGGACTGTTTTGACAATGAGTTTATTAACTCGAGACTATGGCTTGCAAATGGATCAGAAGCTGTCTGATGAGTCAACATCACACATACAATATTATTGTGGTGTAAAATAATTTTCTATTATAATATACAGTAAAATCTCATTTATTCCTGTGATGCGCAGCTGAATTTTCAGCATCATTACTCCAGTCTTTAGTGTCACATGATCCTTCAGAAATCATTCTTATATAATTTAATAAATTACTAATTTATTAATTAATTTATTGAGACATCTATACCTTATTTATACCTTGCTAATTTATATAAGTAATTTGCTTCTTTTTTATTTTCACTCAAAAAAAAGAAAAGAGTTAAAGTGATTTCTCCAAGATGTGCATGGGCCCTTCATTAAGGCAATTAAAATTTCATCAATACAAGCCTTTTCGCCAGTGTGCCCTGCAGCATTCTTTCAGATCTTAAAAAGTAAATTAAAAAAGTGTCAGACTGAATGCAGCAGACAATCTTTTGTATATCAAACCTAATGAGGTCTAGTTCCAATTGAGCATTTGTGTACACACACACGCACAGTTGCCAAGTGGCTATGTGCGAGCTGTCTACTGTACTTAGATATAAGCTGCACTGCCATACAGCATCTTTTGTTTTGCTCCGTTAGTTTTGTCTCTAGATGTTTTTTTTTTTTTTGTTCTTTGTACTTTCGTTTCATATTCAGAATTGCAGCGCTCGCACCTTCCTAATGATGCCTGCTTCCTTCGCAAGAAAGGATTGAAAAGGTTTATGCCTTTTTAATTTTCATGGGATGAAACATTTTCGAGCAAAACTCAAAGGGTATGACTAATTCACTTTCGTAAAAACCATTTCCTTCAGTCACGATTCCGCATGGTCTGACTCGAGGCTGTTGTGACTGACTGCAAAAGACACAGATACCATCTTTCCGACCATCACAAAGAGTGTCAATGGATTAAAAACAGAGCTCATCAAACACGTAATTAGACTGCAAACAACTCCAGACACAGTGTTAATTACAGAGCAAAGTCTACTGCAGGACAGCTGCTAATACATGCTGACGGCCAGCCAGTACTAACAAAGCTGTTGTCTGAGATGAAATAAACAAGTGCGTATTACAGCATCTGTTGCAGAAGGTTTACTCTTTCAGACTTCAGGCTTTGTTTTTCACGTCTTGTCATGTCTTTTATAGGGGTGCAATGGTGCGGTTTCAAAAGAGTTGCTGAAGGGAGAACACTGAACTAATAGAATAAAGTTCAACATTATAATTTTGTGAGGTATTTGGAAATAAAGTGGAGAAATTGCATAACGTTGCCAGACATTTCTTCAGTTTCTTTATTTATGTCCAACCACATTGAGTTTGAAAATGTAAATGTAAAAACTTTAAAATCTAAATACAATGATTAAATGATAAATGATATCTAACTGTGTCATGAATTGGGCTCGCTGAGAGTGTGAGAAGCTGGGGCTTCTCAGCACAGCAAGGATCAGCGAACACGAAAGAGTTAAACATACTTCTTTTAATATTTCTGGAGACAAAAAACAAAAGCTGACGAGGCAGCAACTCAAACAAGTAAACAGCGTGACCAACGACAAGACTTCAACCAACCATAAAGTAAACTCAAAAGACAAAGGCTTAAATACACAGAACTAATAAGACAAAAGTGAGGGCAGCTGAGACAAACAGGTGAGACAACTAAACTAATCTAATCAAACTAATCAAAACATAATGCAAAATACAAAGACGGGGGAAAATGAGACCAAACAGACATGGAACATAACAAACTGTGACAAAAATATTTTAAAATAATAGCAAAAAAACGTATTAATAATAATAATTATTATAAGTGTTGACATGGTTAACCAAAATTATATTTATCTAAACAAATTTTGGGAGGGGCACGTACAAATTGTAATCTCCTTACTACCTAATTACCCTATCATAGCTTAATCCTGCCCTATATATACTGCTAACTTCCTCTCCCTAGTATCTTCATTCTTTCCATCCCTCTGCCTCCCCTTATTCCACATTAGCGTTAGCCGGGTGTCAGGCCCTGGCCAGAGGAGAACTGGACCCCGCTAAACCAGGATTCTCCCAAAGTTTTTTTCCTCTTCCTAGCAGAGTTTTTGTTCCTTGCCACTGTTGCTCTCAGCTTGCTTAGTTGGGGACACTCGATTTCCAGTTCTTGCTCTTGAAACAGATTCGCCATTCCACTTTCCTGCCAGGGGGCACATGAGCACCAGGCCGGGCTCCGAGCTCTTCCCAGTCCTTTCCTCCTAGGGCTTAATCCCCTAGGGCTTGTGGTCCACCGGGCTCTCTGCTTGCTCCCTGGACAGGATGCCAAACATGCTCATTATCGGTTATCAATGAGAAAGTGGGAACTTGTGAAATGATAAAAAAGAAAGAAACAAACAAAAAACTTAAATATATAAATATTAATGAAATATTTAAATGTAAAAACTAAAACCAAAAACAAAATACAATTTGAAATTATTAAATAATAAATTATAACTAACTGTGACAAAAATATAAAAAAATACAAAATATTATTAATTAATAATAATAATTATTTGTTAGTATTGACATGGTTAACTGAAACAAACAATTTCAGGAGCTACAATAAGGTTGAATTAAAATATATATGCATTAGTTAAAAACTAATTAAAAAATGTAAATTAAATTTGCTGAATATTATTAATTGAAATATATTAAAGCTAAACAAAAAGCAAATAACATTATTGCTAAAACCCAAACTAAAATAAACCCAAACTACAAAAATTAAAGCAAATTTGTAACATTTATATATTATTTAATAACTAAAAACTGATTATTATTATTATTAATAATAATAAAGATAATAATATAATGTGATGTAGTTCTTGTTTTTTAATTAGTACATTTCTTCTGAGTAATAAACAGATACACACATTGGAATTTGTCCTTTAGACGCTGTTTTGGAAGCCTGTATGCAACCATTCTTTGATAGAAACTGTCATACAAAACACTGTTCTGCGTTAAGTTTTGGACACGGAGTGTATCAGATCAGGGGACGTCACGGCCGTTTACAGACTCACAGAAGTGAGGCATGTCTCCTACGATTGGATTTTAATGGAAATGAGGGTGAGAGGGTCATCCTTCGGCTATTTCCAATGGGCCGTGTCAAATCCATAAGGATAGTCGAAGGAGATGAAGTCGACACAGTTATCATCTACAATCACCTTCAAACGACGTAAACACTCGAGAAAACCAACACTCATCACTGTTGACTCACTTCAAAACAAAACCCAAAAAACTTTTACAGAAGCATTAGACACTTCATTCTCAGGCGCTCTGAATTTATGCATGATGAAGAGATGCAAAGGAAAGAGAGAGGAGAGATTGTTAGAGGGAATTGACAGAGGTAAGGGGCGGATGAGACAGGCTCATTTACACCACAGAGACGCCAACAACTGCAGCAGGCCACAGATGAAAGACTTTAAAGAAGAATCAATATATTACTGCCACTCCACCAATCCCTCATCAGTATCAAAAATAATTGGGGCTGAAAGAAAAAAAAAAAAAAACCTCAACAACAACAGCATCAAAGCCTTCAAACAACAGTCCACAAAATAACAGATTAACAAATAAAACTGAATTAATAAATAAATTATTCACAATACAAAGCTTTGAAACTGTACTGTCTATTGTCCTTTTATTCCATCATTAAATGATCCGCAAATTTATCTGTAAACAAACACGAACATTCTGATCAGGTTGCAGGGTGAAGTTAAATATCCTTCAATTTAATAGAATTTTTTTAAAAGCATCAAAAACGACTTTTCAACGGAGTAATTAAAGTCAAAAATCAAAGGCTGATAAATGCAGAGCATCAAAACAATGTTAAATTAGCAGCTTATCAATTAGCTGCGGTGCAAGTTAATTAAAAGCAAAATTAGAATAGACAGGCTGTTGTTTTTGGATGTTGTGCAAGAAACACCATCAGCCATTGATTTGTTTTGTTTGAATAAACTATCTCAAACTTAATAAGTATATATAATAACAATGCCCAGGGTATAATGGCATTATATTTGAAAACCATCTGCATTATTTCAAGATTAATTCTACAGGACTGTAACTTTGGGAGCTGTGCTGTTTTAATGTGCTTGTTCTTTTAGCAAATTTTGTGGTTGACATGTGGTTTCCTAGGTTTCAAGATATATATATATTTTTCTACTTGATCACTAGAGTAAATCCCAGGCTTAATATTTGATGGCTAAGAGTACTTCCAAGAAATTACACAAGAAAAATGATGTTATTGAAAGTATGAAAGTAAGCTGACAAACTTTGTTTCTACATTGTAAGTCAGTGTTGTTGTTGTTAACTAAACATAAAAGGCTACTACAATTAAAACAATTAAAAAATGCTTTCTGTAACTGAAGTCGTAAACATTCTTTGTGATGAAAAGCAGTAATCTTAACCAAAATGATACCAGTAACTTTAGATACAACAGATATTCCATCCCATCTCTATGTAAAAAACATTAAAATGTCACCAGCGATGAACAGGAAACCGAAAGGAAAAACATAGAAGTAGAGAGGCAACAAAAGGCATATGGCCAGAATCAATAACAAAGATATGACCAAAAATCAATGTTCATTCGCAGAGGTAACCGCCAGACAGGACTATCATTTTGGTGGGTGAGGCATGACTCAAGATTCAAACAACAATGATGTGAAATCCCATTACAGAAGAGGGCAACGGAGGGCAGCACTGAGACCTCTAATGGATCAGCACTGAGAGGTGGCATAAAGAGAACCTGTCATCTCAGAGATGAGGAGAGAGGACAAGAAAGAGGAGGGACAGGAGAAATTTCTTAAGGTTTTTAGTGTGCATATAAGGCGACGCGGATTGATGATTTACCAAAAAAGCTTGTTTGCAAACCGTCAGGCATGCCACACTTGCCCAGAAATCAAAGTGGATCACAGGTGAATGGCTGGAATGCTTCAGGAAACACTGTAGTACCTCTTAGTCATCTTAAGATGCCATTAAGCTCCATTAGTGGTCCATTAACATGTGAAAGCTTGTGGAAAACTCAAGGGCTGTTTGATATTCACAAATGAGAACTAATTGAAAAGGACAAGAGTTGGGAGTGTGAGCTGCTTACATATTTCTTAGCTGTGGTTCACCTGGAGTAATTGGAAGAATCGACCACCCTAAAGCAAGTCCTCTGGAGCCTCCCTGAAAGAAGCTTGAGTCTGTCCCGTCAAAGTAGTTAAGTCCCTCTTTTGTGTTGCTGGGGGTGTGACTGTGGACCACGTCCAGACAAACTGTGAGGCCCATGGAGTGTGCAGTATCAACCAGATGCTTCAGATCATCAGGAGTGCCGAAGTGGCTAAGGGAAAGAGCATATGTGGTTAGTAGTGAATTGGTGTGCTGTTTGAAGGGTTGATGGTTATAAGCTAGCTGATAAAGATATTAAGTGGCAAACTGAAAGGCTGAAACCTCACAAAGGTTAAACCAGGATCATTACAATTGGCCCTTGAACAAAACACTTAACTAAATTACTCCACAGGGATTGTCCATGCAACTGTATGTTCTTCAGGATAAAAATGTCAACAGATTAACTAATTAGCAACTAATTATTAATTTCTACTGTCCACATATGACATTTAATACCTGGTCCCATGGCATTAATGTACATTGGTGCACGTCTAAGCGAGACACAAAATACGTATCAATAAGTACATATAAGTACATATCACTTCAGTTTCCAAACGAAAGGAACACTATAGGCAGTAGAAGACTTTTTTTTTTTTTTCACACACATTTACAAAGTTTCCATTAGTAAAGTGTTATTTTCGCACAATTCAACTTCAAAAAAATAATTATATGCTGGGAAATTTAAAAAAACTGATGCTTTTGAACATTAGCATCACACATATCCAGCTTCATATCTATGAGTTTTCATAGATGGTAGGTTTGTTCTGTAGTTCACGCAGTACAGGAAATGTACTATGTACCTATATGCACATATTAAATTACGCCAGGGTTCACATATTGTGCCTGTGTTTTAGTGTAACTCAGTGGACATTTCTCTTTGAAACTGTAGCGAAATGTGCAGTAAGGAGCGTAAAAATTGTTTTTATGAGACTAGGTTGAACATTTGATGGAAAATCTTGGAAATTATCTAAATGAAAATGTGACATCCTTCAGGGTTGGGAAACAAAAAAAAAAACATTTCTTACGAAGAAAAAAAAAAATGTGCAAAATGTAATTCAGTTAAGTGATATAAATATTAAAATCTGTTGCTTTTTTTAATTAGTGAAATATATGAATATATTTATATTTTAAACATGATTATTAATATAATATTTTATTGTAATTTGTTAATTATGTTAACTTTTAGTATGCTGTATATTACTTATATTACTTAAGTTTTAACATAAACAAAAATTGAAACAGTAAGTTTGGATTGTTGAAAGTTTTTGAAAGAATACTTTTATGCGAAAATAATTATATTAAATATTATTACAATTTAAAATGACTTTATATAAACATTAATTTAAATGTATTACTACATATGAATCAGAACTTTATAATTAAAATATGACAATTAGTTGTGGAAACATTTGAACCAGTTACCTTAACCATAAATGTCTGTTCTACAAATAGGAAAAACAAGGTTTATTATCACCTATATGTTGTTTGCAAAATACAAGAGTGTGTTATTTTTAAGGGCCATCAATAGACAAAAATTGATTTTTGCCAGCATAATTCTTACATTATGGCATCTACTCTCAACTAGCTAACTGCTAAGGCAAATCAAAACCACCTCCTACAGTATAAAAAAAGGGAATGGTTTCTGATGCATTAGTAAAATCGCAAAACAAACACTCACTCTAAACTCCCAGCATGCCCAGCAGCACCATATCTACTCGGCGGGGTTAAAAGATATCAGGACAAAGAACAAGTAAAGTGAGAAGAGAGCTAATGATATTCCAAGTCACCTCCCTTGCTTGCTCCCTCCACCCGGCAGAAAGAGGAATAGGTCTTAAATGTGCATGAGTGATCAATCATGAGTGAAATTACTCTGTATACATTGCACTTTATCTGGACTGGTCCACCAGTGCCGGCCGCCTCAGCCAGCCAAAGCCAAATAAAGATTCCCAATGACTCTGTCATATCTTATTAGGTTGAGGGAGTTGCTCACTCCCCACATTCAAAGATGCAATTTTCTTTCATGAGAGTTTATTTATTTTGGAGACCCAATTTTGTTTTTTACTATTGTTATTTATCGGGGCTTTCTTCTATTTGGGGATTAGCGGCAAATGTGTTTACAGTAAGATTACTGCCCTTGACAGAGGACCTCATCCTGATTTAAAGACTGGAATTACTGCTGCATGGGCTGAAAGACAACCCCACCAAACCCTGAGCTCTAAAGGAAAATGAAAAGCATTTAGATACTGTCACACGCTCAGTCTACCAGGCCTAGTAGATATAACGCTAATAAATAAAATGTGACCAGGGCACAGCATGCTAATGCATTTTGGTGAAGGAGAAGTGCATGTTCTTGCCATATCCGGAACAACTAGATCTGAAGTCCCGAGGTGAATATAATTTCCTTCGGGACAGAGGTGTTAACCTCCGTTCTTGAAAATACAACACGTAACCAACCCCTTGGCGTCTTTAAGGCTGTTAGTGATCCGACAGCTTCAAGAGGGAAATGAAAACATGTCCTGGACAGCAGCGGTCGTGTTTTATTCTATGGATTTGACTGTGTTTTGAGGAAGTTTGACTGAATGCACAATTTAAAACAAAAATGGAAAGTTAAAGAGGTAGTTCAACCTAAAATGAAAATTCTGTCATTAATTACTTACCCCCATGTAATGCCAAAACCATTAGACCTTTGTTCATCTTCGGAACACAAATTAAGATATTTTTTATGAAATTGAAGAGCTACCGGACCCTTCATAGACAGCAAAAGGGATTTTAACCTACAACCTTTTCAGCCTAATTATTTATCCACCAGGCCGCACAATCTACACATAAATGCAATTGCAAGAACCACGATATATGCACTACATTCAAAGTTTGTAAGTCATGGGGTCAATTCCCAGGTAATGCATGAACTGATACAATGTATGCAAGTTTGTTTGAATAAAGGCATCTGCCAAATGCATTAATGTAATTGTACCTGGAAGCTGCAAAGAAGTTAGTGACCTGATAGTCAAAGCTTACATAGTAGGCATGTTCCATAAATGCCATGAGCTGGACACAGTTGTACTGTATCCTGAGATGAAATACAAAAAGAAAAAAGCGTAGAAAAGCATTTAAATCAGTTTTACAGCCAAAAGACCTTCAACAAAACAATATCTTCAAAGTGAAACACATCTAAGGCATAATCTTTGTGTAAGTTGTTATCTTAACAATATGGATTAATTTCAAGTGCAGCACACTGTAAATGAATTAAAAACATAATTAAAAAATGAGTGAAACCAAAGCATCGGATTAAATGTCAACTTCAGCATGATCTGAAACTTCAATAGCAGAACGACAGCATGATAAATTACAATTAAGTTGATATTTTTCATGAAAAGAATATGTGAACAGTGTAAACACTTTCTGTGAATAATAAGCCTGTGATACAATTATATAGCAAGATTTTGATAAAGACTGTCAAAGAAGTTTTATAAAAAAAACTCCCACCCAACAACTTTCAGGTAGTTTAGAAGTTCTTTAAGATCTGTTTCCCAAGCCAGCTGCCGGTACCATTGTCCTGAAGCTTAGGTTCACCTCTGAGTACCTCCTTTAAACTATAAAAAAGGGATCCTGTGAAAAACTCTGTAAACACACTGTCACACATGAGTACCTGAAAGAGAACTGGAAGAGGACTGACTCAACAACTCAGCATTACACATCTTTAATTATTAAATAAACCGAGCTATCCTGGCAGTAAGAAGATTTAGATAAACTGACCCTTTCTGTTGCCATTTTTATGGTTACTTAAAACTAAATGTTTATTTAACAGAATTAATAGGTTGCTGTTCTATCTGAATCGTGCCATTCGTTTTAATAATTGCGTGTTGCAATTAGTCTTGGACAGAGAACTGAGGTGAAACAGTAATTGCTAAAAAGCTTTTTCGATTTCAGTTCACTCAATCTTGCTCCACGGTGTCCCCAACAAAGGTTATTTTGACATTTTTATGAATCCTTTTATGAAAACAATACCACAAGGCCAATTTCAAGATTCAATAACATCAAATCAAACTGCTGTGAGTCCAGGCAAACTTAAACTTATTACTCCTCTCCTTTAACAAGTATGACTAAAGCATTTGTCAAAGCTGAGAGTCTCTTTAAATGCAACTCAGGTGCTTTGAGTACCAAAATATAATACATTATTAATATTTAATGATGTATGTTCATCATACTTTTAGCACTTCCTAAGGCAGCAAATCAGCATATTAGATTTCCTGAAAAGTCATGTGGCATTGCGAACTAGAAAATGGCTGCTTAAAAATATTTAAAGTGCTCCTGCTATGGGTTATGCAAGGTTCATATTATGTTTTTGTGAGTCCCAAACAACAGGTCGACATGCACGCAAAGTAAAAAAAAATAATTTTCTAATAATATGCATTTAATATGCACATCCAAACAATTCGTTCAATGATCCATTTTTCCAAAGCCCTCCGGTGATTGGTCAGTTTTATTTAAACCAGTGTTTGTGAGCTTTTAATGCTCCAAAAGCAGCACTTTGTGGCAAAGAGTGAATTTGCATTTTCATTCAGACCAATGCAAAAAGACCAAGTGGGCAGGCAATATGCTAATGTGTCATGCTGACTTCTACATAAAACGGCTTAGGACTCATTTTAGAAACGACTAATTTCAATGATTCAGAGTCGGCTCTTTTATTTGAAACACTTACTGTATACAGTACACAGTGCACTTTCAGATTTAAAACTTTGCAGGTTGTTTTCATTCACTTAGAGCCGTGTTACACTGCATGAAAGAAAATTTACAAAAATCCATTATGGGCACTTTAATGAAATTAGCTACTTAAAATACATTGCAATAGAAATCTTTTACTTTAAATTGTACTAATATGGTATAATACAGCACAATATTACTGTATTTTCCAAATATCTTCTTTTGTGAAATTCATACAGAGAGTCTGTAACAACATGAGGGTGAGTGAATTACAACGAAGTACGTATCTCTACATACATTTCTGCAACCCCGTAATTATGTACCTAATAATATATATATTATGTACCGATATAAAAGGAAAACGCCAACGCGGAAGTGTTGAGCTACAACTCCAAACAAATGCAGCGAACTGACTTATCTTTCTCTTTTCCCCAGAAGCGATTCCGTGAACGAGCAGCCCGGGCCACTTACGAGCACACGGAGCACCTTCTCTGGCACCTGGACGAAGACACGGAAGAAAGCAGAAATCACCGCCACGCTGAGCACCGCCATCACCAATTGCCTTACTCACCGTGGGAGCATAAAACTCGCCTCCCCGCTCGTGCCCAAGCCGCAGACCTCAAAAGACTTGCCAAACATTGGCTGCTTGAGGACGGTGCCATAGCCAGTCAAGTCGTGGACAAAGTAGTTGTGGACAGGATGCTGCACGCTCTGCCTCGCTTCATCCGTCAGGCTGCTGGGATAAGAGGGCCCTGCTCAGTCGGCGAACTGGTAGAGGCCTCGCCGATGAGGCCTATCATCAGGACGCGGGAGAGAGAGCGCCGACCTTTCCCCGGAGGGTGGTCCAGGAGCGGCACTCGCCAGAGGGCACCGGCCCGCAGTACAAAGGTCCTTCATGAGCCTATGCCCACGGACCCACCAACACCGGCCACTAAATAATGGATGGCTGGCTGCGCCATACACACGGAAGTGCCCAGGGAGGCACCCCGTGTCTCAGTGGAGGTCCAGGGGAAAGCCTACAAAGCCGTCCTCGACTCTGGAAGCGGAGTCACGCTGGTCAGGCCAGGCGTGGTGGGGCCCCGGCCAGTCCTGAGAGGAATGCTCCCGGTGATGTGCGTCCACGGAGACACCCAGCAAATACCCACCTGCCCTGTGGTCATCAGACAGGGAGTTGACCGTGCCACAATCGAGGTGGGAAACCACCGGTACCGGTTCTGCTAGGACGAGACTGGCCTGAGTTCGAGGAGGCGCTGACCAACGCGGCGCAGCCCAGCCTTCCCATGCGGAGACAACGACTCCGGCCTTCCCGGGGAACCAGACAAGCCCTCGCCACCACGGACAGCGGGAGAGACGGTGAGGCCACCATTGCATTCGGGAGACCGAGTGATGGTCCTGGTCCCCAATGCCGCCTGCAAGTTCTTAGCGTAGTGGCAGGGGCCATACACGGTAGAAGAACAAGTGGGGTCAGTGAACTACCGTGTGCGGCAACCAGGGCGAGGAAAAAACTACCCTGATCTACCACGTCAACCTGCTGAAGCGCTGGGTGGGGGACCGGGACCAAGTGGCAGCCCACGCTCTCCCACAGCCCTTGGTTGTCAACATGTACCCACACCTTTCGGCTGCCCAGAAGATGGAGCTGAGGCACCTGGTCAGTCAGTACCAGGATGTGTTCTCGGAGACCACAGGCCACATGGAGGTACTTCGGCACGACATCATCACTGAACTGGGAGTCATCGTCCGGCAGCGGCCCTACCGAATCCCAGAGGCCCGTCGGCAAGCTGTGGAGGCATAAATACAACAGATACTCAAGCTGGGGGTCATCGAGCCATCTAGAAGCCCGTGGTCCAGCCCTATAGTCCTGGTCCCGAAACCAGAAGGAACCCTCAGGTTTTACAACGATTACCTTTGACTCAATGAAGTGAGTCCCAGGAACATCAAGGAGATGAGCATCCGGTCGTGTACATCAGCCGTAAGCTGACCCCAGCCGAGAAGAACTACGCCGCAGTGGAAAAAGAGGCCCTCACCATCAAGTGGGCAGTCCTGGAGCTCAGGTACTACTTACTTGGCCGTAAGTTTGTCTTGTTTACAGACCATGCCCCGCTTCAGTGGATGGAAAGGATACAAATGCCCGGGTGACCAGATGGTTCCTGACGCTCCAGGACTTCCACTTCAACGTGCAGCACCGAGCTGGATCTGCCAATGCCAACGCAGATGGCCTCTCGTGGCTCGGGGCAACTTACGCAGGTCTGTTAGGGGTCACTCCAATCCTAAACCGACCCAAATGCAATATAAAATGTTATATAAAAGCGCATTCGCTCATGCAGCCATTTACATGTAACTTCCTTCCTCTTTTTTGAGCTGTTTTGTTGAACTGTTAACACAGGATTCAAACAGTGATTTTCGCTGTATCATGTGAGCTACAGAGTAATCCTACTGAACTTGAAAACTCAAGGAGCTGTGGTAACACTTTAGAATAGCGGATGGTTATAAGTAATTTATAAGAGATTAGTTAATGATGAAATGTTCATCTACAAAACATTCACAAATGATTAATAAGTGATTATTATGTT
>JAUCNO010001221.1:0-11766 GCA_032353835.1 Enteromius viviparus
GTGAAGGGGAAATGACTTGATTGGGTGCGATTGAACAAGGGATGATTAGGAAAAGGGCCATCAGCTGTGTATGATTAGCTACTGGTTTCAGCGATCCTCTCGAAATTATGTTTAAACATTCATTTATCCACAATTAAGTTTTTGTGTACATAAAATATATTCATGTATTGTGCATATTTATTATGTGTGTGTGTGTATATATATATATATATATATATATATATACATGGTATGTTTATAAATTAAATATTTATATATATGTATAATATGTATATATATATACATACACACTTGTAAATATTTATTATTTGCAATAAACCATGATATTTACTAGTAATATAACTGAAATAAGCTTGGCTTGTTTGGTAAACTTGTTTAAAGAAACAGCCTGAAGGCTAGAAAACATCTTATATTTACTTTTGAAAATTGCCAGAGAAACTCTTTTAAATTTGTACTAATGTCTAAACACAATATAACAGCTACAGTATCAACCACTACACTAAACACTAGACTTTTGTGCTAAACAAAGCGGCTGTTCACTACCTGTGTGGTGGCTAGTGAGCAGAGAGCAATGCTTTCCATGTGGCTCCCAATGAATGGCGTAGGGTTTATTTGCAGGAGGTAAAGACATTAAGAAATGATTGTACAGGAACTCAGTGAGATGAAGAACTTGTGTCACAATCTGTAACAGAATTAGTGTGGCTCTCTGACCTGTACTCGCAGGGAGATTCTTCATCCATGCGGTGAGCCTCAGGAGGAGGATCCTCCTTTTCCTTCACTGCAAAAGAAAAAAAAAAAGCAAAGATGTTATTTATCATAAAATATCATTGTACTTCTTCTGGAGATTTGACTGCAGTGAAATTACAGCATTCAAGGATAGTGCACGGTTACTTTTAAAATTTCTTGCCTTGATATCATGAAATCATTAATTATTTTAAGCTTGGTCGGTTATAAATAACCTTTACGTAAAGTATAGCTAACAGCCATACAGTGATGTAGGAACAAAGTGTTTCGAATGGTCTAGTAATGCCTTAGGCTTTGTTCCATAAGCTCCATAAGAGTTCTTATGCATTTTAATGCATGCAAGTGTCTGTTGCAATAATCCAGTCAAGACATAATTTGTTCTTGAATCTATTAAAAGCATTTCATATCGGTTAAATATACATGTGAGAGACCAGTAGGAGCAGGTGAGGACAAGCCAATAAAGCTCACTGATCTCAGGTTATCTGTCTGACACTGCTAATACTGTAAGTCAATGGTTGGTTCAATACAGCCAGACAACACAAACCTAACAAAAGCACCAAGCTAAGGGGTATACGCTTCGACTACAGAGAACTAAGAGCTTAGATAGAGGTCTGAGTGACCTCTGAAGCTCTTTGTGTCTTACCTGCGTATTTGCCACCTTTGTTCCTCAACACAAAACAGCCGATGAGGACAAGCAGAGTTAGTAATGCCACCGCGCACATCACCGCCACAAACCACTCCTGGGATGCCACGAGCTGTTTACTAGGCACTGCAAGGACAAAGAGAGTGTTGAAAATATTGGAAAATACAAGTCAAGTAAAATACAACCGTCTTTGTGGGTTAGAAGAACATATTTCACATCACGGTTAAATATGGTTCCTGTGCCAAATTATTTTCTGGAACAATAAGAACAACAGAAAAGTATTTAAATGGATCATAAACATTTTTAATTACTGTAGCTTACTTCTTATAACAAAATTTGTTCACTTCTGAACATTTGATCAATTGAACACATTTGCCACCAATTCTCTGCACAAATGGCCCTTCTGTCTGTGGGTTTGCTGACAAAATGAAATGATCAGGAACCCAGTTGCAAATAAATTGAGCCATATGAAGCACATGCAGATGTGTAGGTGCTACATCTAGCAGTCATACATAATTTAGTGCCATTATTATTAGTTATTCTGGTGTTTATGAATAATTTTATCCACACTACTTCCTCTGTATTACTTCATTCTGAATAGATGGGCCAGGTTTTTGTTACTGTAAATACATACTGTAGTAGGCATGGTTGCCTTATAAATGTTGTCAATGACCCTAGAGTCTTCAGGTGAAACTGGAGTATCGAAAGTTACAGTTTACTCACAGATTAAGCTACAGTACTTGTGGTGAACTCGATGGATGATGTGTCTTTTTTATTAGCTCTATTATTTACAGTGGTTTTTAGTATATTATACAGATGCAAAACAGGATTTAATATTAAAGGGCTATTTCAACAGAGATTAAAGTTATGGAATTAATTGCTCATTGCCATGTTGTTCCAAACCTGTAAGACCATCTTCTGAACACAAATTAAGATAGAAATCCTGACCCTCACTAGAAAGAAAGGCAAATACCGCATTCAAGAAAAGTTAGAAAGGACAACATCGAAGTCAATGTGACACCAGTAGTTCAACAATAATGTTATAAAGCTATGAGAATACTTTTTGCTTGCAAAGAAAGCAATTACAGTTGGACCACTGAAATACTCACATAGACTATGTTAATGATGTTCTTACTGTCTTTCTAGGCCTTGAACATGTCAGTTGCATTGCTGTCTATGCAGAGTCAGAAAGCTTTCGGATTTCATCAAAAACATCTTAATTTGTTTTCTGAGGATAAACAAATGTTTTATAGGTTTGGAACGACATCAGGGAATATTAATGACAGAATATTATATCGGTTTATAAAAATATACACTTTTTGTTACCATGATGTACTGTTATTTTTTTATGTAAAATTCTGCCACAAAGCTGTTGTTTTCTTCCTGTATTTCACATCTTTATTTAGTCTATAAACCTGTTATTGTGAAGTATAATATACATATACTGTATATATATATACTGTATATTAAAATACTGCTTGCTCAGTGGAATGGGAGACCTTTTTTTATATACCCTGGTGCTAATGCACCCACAGAAAGACTATCACATAATGTCAGTGATACCACTAATGCTGTTCTACAGGCTAAATTCTCTAACTTCTCACCTTTCCTGGTCTTGAAAACCTCTTCAAAAATGCTATGGACATCAACCCTGTGTGAAGCCTGCAGCCTGACTGTGTACACAGTTCCTGGGCTGAGCCCTTCAACGAGGTGGAAACCTTTAGATGTATTTAAAGCCTCTGAAAGCTGCCAGATACCATCACCTGAAGGAATAACCGCATAACCAGATAGCATTAGCCCACAACCCCGCAGAAAGAGCTGATATCTACAGTATGATAGTGAAAAGTGACACTTTAAAAGGTTAAAAGAGTTGACAGAGTAAGATTGATAAAAGAGTTGCAAATAAAGATCCACAATGAAAATAGTAGAGAATGAATTTTATTACCAGTTGGTCTAGATTTTGGGCTGTTCAATGAGTTTTAGCTGAGTAATTACATATGTAAATAAAGCTGCAAGCAGCAATTACAGGGTTAATCACTACAGCTGCAAAATGAGGATCTAGGCATGTTGGTGTTCAAGGATCTTCATAAAACCAATGATGCCCATAAAAGAACTCTATTTTCAAGAGTGCAGAACAGAATGGCTATTTTTATTTTTGAACTTCTGAGTGAACTCTTTTAGTTCAGTTTTAGTTCTTTTAGTTTCTTAAATTGCAAATTGTTAGGGATTTTCTGAATTAATTGTACACGGGTGTTTTACACATGTCCTTCAAACTCAACAAAAAAGATACTAATGCTGCGTCCGAAAACGCTTACTTCCCTACTATATAGTATGCGAAAAAAAAATATGTGAGGCTAGTATGTCAGAATTCATAGTATTCAAAATTCAGTAGTTAAGAAGTACCGAATTCTAGGGTACGCATACCACGGACACTTTCCTATCCCATGAGGCGTCATATTCGAAAAATAGCGGAAAGTGGAGATGCGGCTAATTTCAAGTGTAAGTACCTCAGGAAAAAAAACGTTGTTTATTGTTATTAACTTACACTTGTTTAACACAATCTAAATAAAGGGATGACTTTTTGAAAGTTTAAATTTTCATGCTGTTGTGACGACGCATGACACTTGACAACATCAATATGGCGGATGTAGTACGTGCGTATTCCATTAATACTACCCACATTCATACTATATAGAACGTAGTTTTTCACGTAGTACGTTTTAAATTTTAAATATAGTACCTACTTAAGCAGTATGCAATTTCCCTACTTTCAAGTACATTCAGAGCATTAGAAACGGTAGTTGGTGTTCCAGTATAATCGGTCCGCCGAAACTTATCCAGTGAGAAACATTCCACGGTGCGATTAAAATGCGTAAAAAAATTTAACACATTATTTTTCTGTAATTAATTAATCTAAATTAACGCGTTAAAGTCCCAGCCCTAACAATCTTAAATATATTTAAAATAATTAATTGAACATTACAGAAAAATATGAAATTACGGATATTTTTTTTTTCCTTTATATATTTTATTTTGGTAATTTCAACTGTTAATTTAAAAATGAAAACTCTTAAATTGTCATTTAAATTGTAACCTTTATATTTGCATGTTTGCAAACAATAGCCTATATACAGTACATATTTAAATGTAAGAAATCATCAGATTAATCGATTTAAACTAGGTTTTAGTTTCAGCCCTCAATGACACTTTCCAAACCTACGCTACAATTTACAAAATGCTACAAACAGTGTATCCTGACAGATCAGTTTGAAGAGTAAGATCCTTACTGTGATTCATTATGGCAACATAGAGTTGTGAATCAGAACGTTCTCCTCTGGTTCTCCAGCTGATTCTTACATAGGTGTCAGTTACAAAAGTGGATATGTTGAGCACAACTGAGAGAGAAAAAGATATAGAACAAAAGACAGAAAAGACTCTCGAAAGGTTAGTTCCTGCAAAACAATCCAAGTCCACCCATAACCACAGGAATGTGTAACAGAAATAATACAGTGATAAAGAAATCTGAATGAAAGCATTGCTAAAGTCAACATAAAACAGCTCTTGCATTTTCATGTTGACTCTAAATGTCTGTTTCACTTAAAGGAACACACCCCACCTTGATTATTACGCCATAATGAGAGTATAGTATCTAGTTATACTGGCCTAGAAAAATATTGACTTTTTTTTTTTTTGAGCGTGATGCTAACGGTCTAATCAGATTCAATGATCTATGCTAAGCTACAGCTAAAACTGCTGCCACCAGACCAGGAGATCAGCTGAATGGATTTAAAAACAGTCAAAACACAACTGTTTAACTCTAGTGCAATTATAAGCCTTTTTTTGTTTTAAAGTGGGTGTTCTTTTAAAGATGGAGTTATGAAAATTATTGTTTTGGTACATGAATGGATGAATACCTAAGGTAGGAAAGGTGGTATTGACAGAAGGAGTGTCTGTATTAGATGAAGTGAAAGAGAAAGGTTGCCCTGCAAGAGAGAGAGAGAGTTTAGACCACATGCATTTCCCTGTAGAATCGACTGCAACAGAGGAAATGTTTAACGTTCCTGTCCGTACAGTCCAGAAAAAAAGCTTTTAGCATATCATGAAATCATTATTTACAGTGTCACGGACAGCAGGAGGGAAAAAACTATGTTAAATGCAAATACTAAAATCCAACTAATCATTGGCGGGACTTTAAAATAAATGTGCCTAACAAGGGAAAAGTACTGTCAAGGCTTGACAGTTACTTAATGTTATTTATATATTTTTTTGGTACTACGGGTATACAGCTGGTCTTTACAAAATGAACACCATTGAATGATGTGTTCCTGTCAGCAGTGAGACCCTGATAAAGACGGCATGTATTTGCTGTCTTTAGCAGGGGTTCAGGGACAGTACTTCTCCGTCACAGAGGGGCTCTTAAAGGCAAATGCCAGCAGCAACCAAGCTGAAGTAAACTTGCTGTCACTGTGTGGATTTTTGCAGAATGTGCACAATTATCTCCCTCAATAAATGTAGAATTACAGTATGCTTGGCCTTTAGAATTTTAACAACTGATGCCATTTATGCGACTAAAATTAGTGCTACAACTACTGACTCCTTTGCTAATATGACTAATGTTAAGACCTACTGTAACTGTTTCCCATGCCATGATGAGTTTATGTAACTGATAACGTCATCTGGAGTTATTTAAGACATAGTAATGTAGGTTAGTGTACTAATTTAATATATACAAAATGCTACAAATCTGCTGGTACATACTCAACTCAGAAGATGTCACGTCAGATGTGGACAGATCATCTTAAAAAGACGAGATGTAAAATTAAACCAAATATAATAATGAGACAAATCCCTTTAGTTTTTCAAGTCTATAAGATGTTATATTTGACAGCTAAAATAGCTTTAAATTATATTTATCTGACTGAAAACGAGAGAAGGCTTTAGAAATGCTTCAAAATGATATATTTTAGAAATAGAAACTACTACTATGTAAGTAACTACAGTATGTTTGACTGTACATACAGCTCTCTGTCCAAGTTTCAGCTGAGACTGTAGAAACGGCAGGAAATGAATGCTCGGGCATTGTAGCTAGTTCATGAGAAACATAAGCTGGTTGATAAAAAACAGATCAGTTTCAACAAACCCATGGAGTATGAGAATATGAGCATAATAGAAAGAAACAAAATTGTTGCCTAGAGAAAAACTGTGAGGATGATGAAAATCGGTTATCCAGCAAGTAAAAACACATCACTAGGCAATTGTTTTTATTAAGGCACCTCATTGATTGGTCAATGTATTGGTCATTACACCCTTTTGTTCGTCTGATCACTGCAAGTTTTGCATTTTAGCAATAATCTAATCATTCTCCTTTATGCAACAAGATCTTGCCAACAGCAACTCAGAGTTCCGTAACTGCTGCTTAATCACTTTCGAACACCTTGCGGCTGTGCTAATTAGAACACAACTAACTTTGCTTGTATCAGATGTTTGCGTCTCAGCATGGGCACTTCAATTGAGATTCTGATACCAGATCCATTATAGCTCTTGGGACTCTGCTTATAGTTGCTGCCGGACACACTTACACGTTTCAGAGAAGGTGTCGCCTTCCTCAGTGATGGCTGGACCGCAGCCCACCTGCGTGCACGCGCTCAGGTAGAACTTATACGACTTCACCTCCTGCAGATCACGCAGGACCCACTGTGTTGTATCTGGTGCACTGATGTTCACAGATTTCAGCTCACCAACAGTCTCATTAACTACAAGAACAACAAGAAAATTATTAGGTTTTAAGGGATTTAAAACGTTCAAAAGTGTGGGGTAAGTAAGACGTTTTTTAAGAAAGGAATACTTTTATTCAGCAAGGATGCATTCAGTTAATCAATAATAACAGATATGATTTCTATTCTAAATAAATTCATAGTTCAGTAAAGAAATCAATCAGGTAAGTCAATCTCTATTTTCTGTCTACGCAACCTAATTTATTACAATCCAACACTGTGATCATTTTCTTTAGCCTTCCTCCTCCCCAGCACCACTTGTCTAGACCTTTCACGAGATTCTTCCTTTTTTATGTAACTAAAAATATAGATTTACTATCATATCTTGTAAAAGTATTTTATAAATAAAATGCTGTTAATTCAAGATTTAAGCATGACAATGTTTTTCAAACTTTATGCTCATCAAGGAAATCTAAATAAAGACACTGTAGCACATTTCCACTTTCTTTAAGCAGAACAACTTTTTTTTCACCTGTGATATAATTAGAAATAAATAATCATCATCAGCATTAGAATGATTTCTAAAACATCATGTGACACTCAAGACTGGAGTAATTATGCTGTAAATTCAGCTTTGCCATCACAGAAAAAAAAACAAAAAAACATTTATTTTAAGCCATAGTATTATTTCACATATTTTTGGCATATGTAAATGTAAAAAACATCTACAAAGACATGACTAATGTTATTAACCCTAAACATGAAGTATATACACCAGAATATAGTACAGTTAAATGGTGATTATGTCAAATTCAGATGATGTAACATGAGATAAATCTGTGAGAACCTGTCTGATATTGCAGCAAGTATCCCATGAGAAAGCCATTGGTTTCATGCGGAGGCGCCCACACCAGCGTGATAGAGTCTTTCTGAAAGTTTGTGGCTCTCAGGATAGGAGGTTGCTCAGGAACTGTTGACAGATGTCAAGCACTACTGTTCATTATGTATCTTAAATGATTTCAGTGCAAATAAATAAATAAATAATTTAATAACCACCTACAATTTAGCTTAACTGCTGCAATAGCAATATTTCAAAGTCATTGTCATTCTTTTCACACTTTTTTATGTAAATTAGTCATATTATGTTCAGCAGTGTGTTTGGGTGAACATAAACTGTGTAAAATTCAACTGAATATACACAGGAACCTAGCAAATGCCCAAACCACTGAATTTCAAAACGTGTCTACTGTCAAAGCATTCTTGCCTCCCTGTGGAGTTGTGAAAGAGATGGGACTGCTGCTGGGCCCATTCCCTCTCCGGTTAAAGACGTTGACAGTCAGGCTATATTCAGAGAATGGCTTCAGTCCCGGCACCATGGTGTGACTCCTGTATCCAAGGATGGTGAGAGACTGTCTCTCTGAGGGAATTCTCTTAGAGGTCAACAGACTTTTAGTTTGCCACCAGTGCACCTGGGAGCAAGAGACGGAAGAAAGAGAAAGAAGGTGTTGATGAGAAGATATTTATATATTTATGGAAAAGAAACCAACAGAGAAAATAGAGGCAGAGAGAGAAACAGGGCAATAAGTAAACACACAGTGGAGTGTATTAAATGGTGCAAACAGCTTGTCTGTTGCTGAATGACCATCAGCTTTTTGTCCAGCCGGAGGGGTTGGGAACTCACAGTGTGTCCTCCAAGATGGCCCCTGAGGGTAGTTTGGGGCACCGGTGACCAGCTGACCTTCATCAGCGTAGAGTTCAACACCTCCACAGATACGTCTTCAGGAGCCACCAAGGGCACTGAAGAGAGCAACAGAATTCAGATCTGTTTAAGGCTAATGTTTATCAACTGATGCTCACAAATTTACACATACATCTCCTGAAGCTAGTAGAGCCACCAAGGGAAAAAATGGACTGTAATTAGATGACACATTGACTGTTTGCAGGAAAAGATACATACAACACAAAGCTACTGTATCTACAGAAACATGGGAACAAAAAACGCTTTTTCAGGGATGCAAACCCATTGGGCATTAAATCAGAACCTCATTTAACTTTAAAATGGGAATTTAAGCATAGAGTTGATATAGGATAAAGGGGTAAAGAGGGTACAGGAAGTGTCCTTTTAAGGGTATTGCTCCAGGGTCAAACTGTTGCACCCCTAAAGGTACATTTATTTCTGAAAGTATTTTGGA
The DNA here is from genome assembly GCA_032353835.1 of Enteromius viviparus. Taxonomy (NCBI): domain Eukaryota; kingdom Metazoa; phylum Chordata; class Actinopteri; order Cypriniformes; family Cyprinidae; genus Enteromius; species Enteromius viviparus. Next base: position 9,294 of record JAUCNO010001221.1, read on the forward strand.
TTTAAAACAGCAATTATCAAGTTTGCATCCCTGCTCTTTGCAACAACTGCACAAAACTGTCAAGATCTACCTACAGCCAAAGCAACCATGTTTCTGTGTATCTACAGTGATGCTGGAATAGCAGGGACAAAAGCAGTCCAACCTGTTGCATCATCCTCAAGACAATGCCAAATGTCGACTAGAGACAAGGGCATGAGACGGAAAAATATGAAAATGGAATAAAACAAAAGATAATCACATAAGTGCTTAGCAAAGAATGTGTCTGATCCCTAAAAGCACAATGTAAAAGCTCAGCAGAAATGGCTGATCCCGGTGAAGAGTGGATTAGACCACTCTCCCAACTAATCTTATAATCTTAAGTGTTTATTTTTGGCTAATCGTGGCAGTGTCACACGACTGTGAGATGAATGCAGTAACATGCTGTTCGACTCACGGTCTTCTCCCGAATAACCAGTCACCACTCTAGGCTCTGGTGCCCACCCGTGACGGTTGAAAGCCTGGATCTTGACCTCGTAGGGAACGAATGTTGGGGTGTCTCGCACCACAAATGAGTGTCTCTTCACCATCTGTTCTTTCCAACTGTCCTCGACACCCAGGAGCCTGTAGCTCAGTTTGTATTCCAGACTGGGACCGTTGTGCTCCACAGGCAAAAGCGGCTGGTGATTAAAAGCAAAAGTGGGTCAGTGCACAGAAAACATTACTGAGCATTTGGAAAGAATGGAAGAGTTCGAAAGACATTTGCTGATGGGTTTGCGAAATCTGGCGTGGGAACCTAGTTTATGTGGTGCATCTCTTGGCTTTCTTTCAGACTTGCAAGCTGAAGGAATTTCGACTCATAAATAGAGCATAACTTGGCTCTAAAAGGAGATTTGCTCATATACTTGACTGCCTGTGCAAATTAAGTTGTTAATGCTTTAAAACTACAAGAGACCAGACTTCTTAGATGCTCCAGGAGCATTTAGTTCCCAAGTTTCCTTGTGTGAGAGTATTTGCTTCTAAACCATGCATATATGCATTTGCATTAAGGTTGTTTGACAATGCTGTTTGAATTTTATTACCTCCCAGCTGATGTCCATCTGATGTGGCAGGTGACCCTCAATCTTAATGTTTTCTGGGTTCCTGTCGGGAGCTGTACAAATGTGAATATGAATTATTTAACATCTGTCTCAGTCAATAATACCATTGCCCTCTAACACTGCCAATGTGTATCACACATAATGACGAGCATGCAGTCATTGATAGTCTGAGGCAGCACTCGCTTAAAAGAGCATTAAAATTTATGGAGCTTTTATAGACATCTGTATAATTTTCTCAGAGTAAATCCCCACAAAGACACGCTTCAAACAAGTCCAAGGTGAACCAAGGACAGCCTAGTCATCAGATAGTAACACGTTACGAAAAAAGTCTTCAAGGATCACAGGTATCCCTACCACAGGGAGGTGTCTTATATCTTTCGGAGGGCATGCTGGGATGGCTTCTGCCAATAGCATTGACAGCGATGACTCTGAACTGGTAGTTAATGTTGCCGTACAGCGTTACGGGGGCTGAAAACTGGCTGCTTGCGACTCGTAGAAGCTCCTTCCACTTCTCCGGCTCCCAGTGGTTCTCTTCATATTGGATGATGAACTCTAGTCATAGGAACAGAGCGCAGCAGTCATTGAATATGCAGTGCACACCCTCTCAATACACTGTGGTTTGGCCCCTGTGGGAGCCCTCATGAAATATTGTAGAGCAATGTTTGAGTACGAGCATTGTTCATGAAAGCGACTTCAGAGGAATCAGCTTCAGAAGCACTGAAAATGGTTACCATTACATATGAAGGGAACGCTAATGGAAGCGTTTTGCATTTGTTCTGTAACCCTAACAATACAGTACATTTGTAGGAGGTGTTTTACCTGTTATGGGACTGTTATGATCACTGGCGGCTGCCCAGTGGAGCCTTACACTGCGGTCTTTCAGGTCAGTGAGTGTCAGCTGAACCGGTGGATCTGGGACATCTGACTCACATTTAGGACACAAACACTGTCAACAAGCTTCATTTCATAAAGGGACAGTTCACCCAAACATTTTAATTTTGTAACCCTCATGTCATTTTGAATCTGCGCTGTATGAGTTTTTTTCTTATTTTGAACAAAAAAGAAGATACAGTGGGTCCAGAAAGTATTCAGACCACTTTAAAGTTTCAAAAAAAAATTTTTGCAGCCATTTGCTAAAATTATTTAGGTTAATTTTTTTTCCTCATTAAATGTACACCCAGCACCCCATATTGAAATAAAAACAGAGAATTGTTGACATTTTTGCAGAGTTATTAAAAAAAGAACTGAAATATCATATTATCGTAAGTATTCAGACCCTTTGCTCAGTATTTAGTAGAAGCACCTTAGAAGCGAATACAGCCATGAGTCTTTTTGGGAAAGATGCAACAAGTTTTTTACACCTGGATTTGGGGATCCTCTGCCATTCCTCCTTGCAG
>JAUCNO010001221.1:11866-22976 GCA_032353835.1 Enteromius viviparus
GTTGTAAAGCTGCTTTGCAATGATATGTATCATGAAAAGCGCTATACAAATAAATTTGAATTGAATTGAATTGAAATGAACCAGACAAAACAAAAACTAGGCAAGGCTATGGCAATGGAAGAAAACAGGATAAATACAAGAAACGCTTGGTAGAGTCCACAACAGCAAAACAATACTTTGCACCTTCCGGTTTGGCAGGCTCCCACTTAAATGGAGTCAGTCACCATAAAAGAAGCAGAGGGAGCTGTGACAGCACATGCAGTGATGAGAACTCCCTCTGCTGACTTGGCATTACATATTATTTGTATTCAGCCGCATACATACTGTAGGTGAGAGCAAGCGCTTGTGCAGATGTGGGAACACATGTTACGTGTGCTTATATTGCACTCCGTTCATCATAATTATTTTTTATTTTTTTAATAATTAGCCTATGTATATAATATGTATGTTAATTGTTCAAATGTTTATGTATGCATTTTTAATAATATAGGACAAAAGGGTTTTTTGGAGAAACTGGAATGGTGCCCCCTGTGAGCTGGTGCACTCTGTGTACTCTGCGTCTAGGGAGAGGCAGTACTGCATGAACTTGCGCTTAATGTGAAAAAAACAAAAACAAACGCTTTTTGTTGCTGCTGCATTTAAATGCTCCGATCAGCATAACTCATATAAGATAACTGCCAATACACCTTTTGACTTATTCATGTCATATCAGTTTCATAACGCTCAACACATGTGATGCCTCAGTGACTGACAGCTCTCAATATACAGCGCTATCAATTCCGGTCAGAGTGTATCGGAATCAAAAGTTTTCCCTGCAAAATACAAAATAAATAAAGCCGGACAGCTGACCAAAAGAGCAATATGTGCTGCTGATAAAAAATGCATGAGCTTTTGAAAAGTGTTGGAGTGCATAAACTTTCAGAATTAAGAGAGATCAAAACACAGGAAAGCCATTTGTGCTGAGATTATGAAGACGCTTCTGCTTTACATAGACAGCACTCTTTCAGAGAGACAGACACAGACTTGTGATCTTATGATCCAGCTCGAGATTTACACCTGCTGCAGACAGCTGAAAATATACATCTTTGCTGACACAGTTCAGGAGCCAGGCTTTTGGAGATACAGGAGCCTGTACTCAGGTGCTTTTGGACCATAAGCTCTCTCAATGTGCAAAAACATGAACGATTCTTGGAGATGTGGTCCAGCGTTCATGAAGAATAAGCTACTTTGGGTGTGTTTGATGGGGTTGGGAACAGTGCTTTGGTTTCAGAAAGGGCAAGTTTCACCAGGTTCATTCTTGTCTGGATCTTGAGAAAGTCTTATTGAATGAATAGTTTCGTCAAAAATAAAAATTTGTCTAAATGTGTTCACCCTCAGATTATCTAAGATGTAGGAGTATGTTCTTCCTCAGATTTGTAGAAATGTGTCTCTGCATCAGTGTCTCAGTAATGGATGTGAATGGGAATCAGAATGAGAGTCTGATAAAAACATCAGAATAATCCCCAGCACTCCACAGTCCTTCAGTTAACATCTGCAGAAGACAAAAGATCAAACTAATCCAGCATTAAGATGATTTTAACTCAAATATGTGTCTATAATTCATAATAACTCTTGCTGCAGTGAAAGTGTTCTGGTCTGAATCAGGAGAAGAATCTGCACAGATCAAGCAGCGTTTACAAGACGAAATAAAACAGCTCTAAACAAATATGTGGATGGTTTTTAATGTGAGAGATGACAGAAGATGGATTTTTACGCCAGAGGAAGTAATATTATGGATTATGGACTCACATTTTAGTTAAAATGTCTTAACGCTGGATTAATTTTTAATTTCTGGAGTGCTGTGGATTATTTAGAATAAATTATCACATTTGGTAACTGTGTAAACATTCAGTGCATACAGTATTTGAATATCCAGCATGATTCTAAAGTTTTAGTCAAATGAATGCTGTGCAAATAACATAAAAATAAGCTTCAAATGGTTCTATGGACACTTGAATATGATCTACTTGATTGTAACAGCAAGAGATAGCACTACAGTATATGACGTCTTTATCAGAGCTTGATCACAGTTGGTATGTATGTGACACTCAGATTGCTCTCAGACGGTGCTCTGGGCTGTTTGTTGTTTTCTCAGAAACTGATGATCTCCATATATGTGCCTGTGTTCGCATTCGGTGAGGACTCAGTCATGAACTCCACAGGAATCTCCCACATCTAAGTCTGGCCTCTGTCCATCACAGACATGCCTCTCAAAGAGCCACTTGTCTCAGTTCATTCATTTCTCCTCTCAACCTTTTTTTTCCTTCTAACAACTCTAGGCCAGATTTTCATGGGAAGTGAAGGCCTGAACGGCCAGTAGAAGACCAAATTAGGGCGTAATCAGCCTCCAGATCTGTAGAGACCATAAATTCATTTCCTCTGTTTCAGTGATGAGACGCAGGAGCCGTCCAAAAACTACTTCCCAGAGCTCTGCTGTTTGGATTTCTGTGTGAACACGCTTCAGAGAACCAACACACAACCGGCCTCTGAGAAGCCATCAGGAAACCCTGAGAAGAAACTCAAGTGAGGAAAATCTGCTCAATGACAGGGACATCCAGGACATTTCTATCACTCAGTGTTTTTCAGATAGAAAGTGAGTTTTCTGAAGACAGAAAGAATTAATTCATTACTCCAATCACGTTTTACCTCACACATAATGAAACTTTTTCCCCCCTAAATGTTTTAAGTCATTAAGGGAATGTTTCACTGAAAGTATTATAGATGTTATAGATACAATTACACAAACATCCAACTAAAAGGTTTCAATAATACAGTGTATAAATGGTTATTTCATGATGATGATGATGAGGAGCTGCTGACTGCACATTATGTGTTTGTTTTTTTGGCAGATATTCAAGCCAAGGTTAGTTCAACATTAATTTTCATACTTGAGAAGTCTAACTGTGTTTTATCTGCCTTGTCAACCTCTATATCCAATGAAAGTGTTTTGGCTGTGGATGTGCATTCATTGGATTTATGTCTGCGTATGCTGTCTGTCAGTATTAACGTATGAGATATTTTCCTTTAATACCAGCACAGATTCCTTGGCACTTTGATAATGTCGGGTTAATCTGGATTTTACTTCCATATAATCCGCAGTGTTAAATATTCTAGATTTGTGTGCATCAGGAAATATCTCCCAGCTTATATCATGACAGAGTTAATAAGGTCTAGCGGTTCTATGTCTTCTGGAATTAATTCATAGCAGTAGCTGAAATATTCAATAACATTGATGTGATAGCCGTCCTACAACAGTTCTCATGAACCCAGCTGACAAAAGTATGTTCTAATTAAGTTACGAAAACGTTATTTCTCAATATGAGGGTTAAATTAAGGTGGACAACATAAAGTGGACATTTAATTTTATGGGAATGTTACTTTTGAATTTTCTCTGAACGCTCTGAAACAAGTTATAATGTTAAAACGAAATTACCCAGCTAACAAAAAGTTAGCAATTTCTGAATGCTAAAAGTATTTTTTGCTACAAATATTTTTTTAAATGTTGTAATTTATTTTTCTGGAACATTCTATATTATATTTTTGTGAACGTTATGGGAATGTTAATTTGGAATGTTCTCTGATACTACTTTTTTTCCAGTTTCTTACTCACATTCGACACACATTGCTTACACAAGTTTGTCAAAACTCACTGTTACGAGCCTTTGAAGACGTTGTACCGTCGTAGCTTGAGCGACGAACTTCAGTTGGAGCTGGCTTGCCGGGATGAGGACCTCACCTTCCCCTGCGCCTTTTATTCCTGAAAGCTCAGTCAAGCCGAACTGAACTATGATGTGGGAGACCGTGAACTTCTGGCCCTCAAGGCCGCACTGGAGGAGTGGAGGCACTCGCTTGAGGGGGCAAAGGAACCTTTTCTAGTATTGACCAATCACCGGAACCTGGAATACCTCTGGTCTGCCAAGAGGGTAAACGCACGGCAGGCACGCTGGTCTCTTTTCTTCTCTCACTTCCAGTTCCGAATAACCTACCGGCCAGGGTCAAAGAACAGCAAGGCTGACGCGCTCTCTCGCATTCATGAAGACGCAGCACAACCAGAATATAATACAATACAATACAAATTTATTTGTATTGCACTTTTCATGATACATATCATTGCAAAGCAGCTTTACACCAAAGTAAAGTTTACAGTAAATATAGTAGTAGTTTTTACATGTACAGATGTGAGATAAAGATCAATTTAACAATCAAACAGACAAGGAACATTCGAAGAGTTCGTTAGTGCTGTGTGTTGTTCTAGGGTTGGCATCATCTGAAGTCCTCTGTGGGGTTGGTGTCATCTCTTCTTAAGTGTTCTTGATCCAGGCTGGAGCTTGTTAATATCAGAGATATCAGAGATCTGATAATGTATGTCTAAAATATTCCAACTAATAATGTGAAAATGATCTGTGTCACAAAAAAAAGCTTATTTCAAATGTATTTCCAGGATGTTTCTCACCTGATGTTAAAATGTAACAGAACAAACCTAAGGAGTCTACTCACCACTGTACAAGAAAATTATAAATCTAATTTATAGAAACAGCTGCAATACAGTATTCTTTTTTATACAAGCCTCAAGCTCCTCAATTTTTGCTCTAGTATCACAACCTTGCAGCTCTCTCTGGGCCTGGGGGTCATTTAATATGGAGATTATTCACGTAATTAAGCTCGACTAGAATTGTGTGTATCGGGTTACTCAAAGTTGCATCACGCTAAAATTGCAGGCGATAGACTTTTACACCAGACAATACACCATTTCCAGCTGTGAATGCTTTTATGAAACAAAAACTCCAAAGCAAGAGCTTCAGTAAATGCAGTCTGCGAGGCCTGTTATTGTTGCAGCACATTAGCATATTGATCCTATGGTCTCAACACTTTGCGCTCCACAGCCTCATTGTTTCGCTGTTTAGAAATGCAACCACAAACATCCTGCCTCAGCACCAAAGCAGAGAAAAGAGCAGTCTGGTGAAAATAAGTGCTGAAATATTTATTCGAGATGCATATTCAGCTTTTTGACCACAATTTGACTGTGATCCATCTCCATGAGCAGGCGGATTAATAATTGAGTCCCAGTTAAATGAGAAATGGCCATGTGAACAAGGAAAGAAATTATGGAGGATGAGGTGAGACAAGAGAAAGAGAAAAGCTGGATTGAAAACATGAGGAACATGACTGCCAAAATTAGTTGCATCCAAACCTAACCAGCATTTATACCACCAAAATGTGTTTTCACACTTTTTTAATGCAGCACAGAAGCACAGGAAACAATGAATCAGCTATATCATTTCTGTCGGTCTTATCACCCATATTGATTTTGTGCTGTTCAGCAGTGACTCAAATGAAAAACTCATGTTGCAATTTAAGGCTATTTTTTTATTATTTGGAAAGGCGATTTGCAAAGATTTGTTAAAAGACGTTATACTCACTGCTTCTGTAGGTGAGGCTGGATCATGAATGATTTGCGCGAACATAAACGCATTTCAGTTGATCAAGGGTGCAACGTAATGTTAACCTCCGCGTCTTCAGTCACTCTGATGTTGGGGGTTAATGACTGCTGCTATGTTCATTAATACATTCTACATCAAAACACCTCAATCTCTTAGGAGTCTTGCTTGTCTCTGCTGTAGGGTGGTTGTGTACACACCCTCACAACACACATTTCAGTCCAAACAGCTTGTAAAAGTGCATGTTATTGACCCCTTTAAAGATGTTTACATATAGCTCACAAGACAAGATAATAGCAGAATTTCTAAAAATAGTTTTTCAGCATATTTTGCATATTTGAACCATTTCCAGCAGTGACTGTATGATTCAGAGATCCATATTTTCACACTGACAACAAAAAGTTACATTCTACATCAAAACAGAAGGAAGGAAACACAATGAAGGAAGTAAGAACTGATTGGTGAAAACATCTGAACATAATGAAGATGTGTAATTTTTTCTATTTTTATTTTGCACTGCCTAATAAGTCCAAATTTATGCTAATCTTCAAATTCAAAAAAAAAAAAAAAAACACCCCCACCTCTTAATGCATCTATATAAAGATGCTATTGCTGTTATATATTCTAAAATGTAATTTTATATCATGATGGCACAGCTATATTTTCAGCATCATTACTTCAGAGTATCACACAATCCTTCAGAAATAATCAATATGATGATATTTTTTAAGAAACATTTCCAATTATAATTGTGAAAACAGCTGTGCTGCTCAATACTTTTTAGGAAACCATTATACATTTTTTTGATAAATACTGTATAAAGAACAGCATTCATTCATTCATTTACTTTGTAAAACACTGCAGCAAATAATAGTAGAAAACACTTCTGGTCTCTTGTCTTTTGTCACAAAACCACGCCACCAGGTTGGACTTAAACAGTGTTTGGAGAAAAGATTTCAATTAAGAGTGGTTTGATTAAATCTCAATTTACTGGAGTCAACGAAGCTTTGCCTGACTCCCACTCATGTTGTGCTGTGAATCTCAAGGCCAGATTGACATTTGGAAGTGTTTAGACCCGCCACCTGCTCCCGTCTCATTTCCCTCCCCATAACGGGAACGCAGGCACAGACGGAGCCGCGGTCTGTCTAGGATAAGTTATTGCTGTCATGTGCCTCCGAGAACCACGTGGTCCGATTGTCATCCCACATTCCACCAACTCCACAGACCAACCCAATAAGGATTTATGTCTAGGATGCTGTCCTCTCATTAAGTCCACCATGGACTCTCTTGGAGAAGGTAAATTCAACCTGCTCAGGCGTAATAGACCCCTCCACCATTGCACGGTAGTGCGCAATGAGAGGCAGAGAGGGCCATTAGTCTTATGTGGCTCGACTAGCAGCAGGCAGGATAATGAACTAAGGAGAGGGTTAGGGCACCCAGAGGAAATAAGGCTCACACTGCAGAGATAAATTCACCATAAGAGACAAATACTGTGAAGAGCATGGGCCTCAAACTGACAAGGAGGGATATAAAAAAGTTTTTAGTGCTTATTGAGTGGATATATATTTTCACATATTTATTTATTTGTTTACTTATTCCTTCATTTACGAGAATTTCAGATGCTTTACCAGGGAAAAATCCTCGTCTTGAGAGCATATTTTCATTAAAGAGTGTAGCCTCGAGGCAAGGAAAAGCAAAATGCTGTGACGGGAGTTTTAAATTGCAACATATCTACAGTGTGTAAAGTGTCTTGCTCGGTTTGTTTATGAACGTGCATTATATCACCACTTAAAGCCAAAAGTTGTACCTTTGAGTTTTTTAGGCTTTTGGGAATGTTATTAAATTGCTGTCATTTTTTAATAGGTGGGATGTGATATGGGGGTGCTCATCCGGCTTCATCAGATTGAATGCATATTACATCCTGAGAAAATGAGCTGCATCTTTTCGAGTGAAAATAAAGAACAGTGATAAAGCAAGACACTGGAATTAAGGAATTCATTCAAACTGTACTAAATATGATGCATTTCCATTAGACAAAGGTGTCTGTGGAAGGAATATGACTACAGTCAAACAGCAATTCAAAACACAAATTACCATTTTCAAAATACACATTCGCCCTCGGTGAGTACAAATAGATAGTTGTGGGCTCTGTTAGTAATCATCCTTCTATGGTCATCACCTCCGAAAAGAATAACAAACATGAGATGTATGGTCAGCGTTGCTCGTTGATAGCCTTGCGTGCATTTCCTTTAGTGATGCTGAGTAAGCTTTGGCTGGAGCAAGGAGGTTTTTCTCTGTGCCTTCCAAACTGGATGAAGACCAAGTCCCTGTCTGCGTTTGTTTTTGTCACCCTGTTCTTTATGCCAGATGGTTTGACAGTCTTGCCAGGAGCTGTTATTGCCTTCATAGATATGCTTCTCTTGACAGCACGTAAGTAAACTTAAGCTAAAGGCAAGAGAGGGTAATTACACATAGACTAAGCCGAGCTCCATTCCAGTGATTATGGCACTTGGCACACATTGCTGCAAACTGGATTTGATTGAACTACAGAATGTTGCAGTTGTTGCTGTATTTTGTAGCTATGTGATTGGTTACAGTTGGGGTTGTGGAAATCATTAATCTTTAAAGAAAATAATCCCACTCCACAGTTCAAGTCGTGTTGTGCATGCATGTAATTAATTTAGCCAACTGTTTTCAGCAGTGTGAAGTATTTGAGTAAGTGTAATTAGTACTTAAGTATTGTTTTGGCAACTTTGTCATTTGTATGAGAATCAAAGAGTACACTCTAAAACATGCTGGGTTCAGCTTGTTGGATCCTTTTACTGGGATTTATATATATATATATATATATATATATATATATTTACCCAGGTGCTGAGTTATTTTTTTACCCAAATGCTGGGTTCAGTTTGTTTGATCATTTTACTTAAATGTTTTTTTCAATATATTTTTTATGCAGGCGCTGTTGTTTTTTTTTTGTTTTTTTTACCTAAATGCTGGTTTCAGTAGTTTTACTGGGATGTTGCTTTTTTATATTTTTAACCCAATTGCTGGGTTCACCTTGTTGGATCATTTTTCTGAGACGTTTTTTTTTATATATTTTTACCCAGGTGCTGGGTTCAGTTTGTTGGATCGTTTTATTGGGATGTTTTTGTTGTTGTTCATATTTTATCCAGCTGCTGGATTATTTTTAACCCAAATGCTGGGTTCAGCTTGCTGGATCATTTTACGGGATTGTTTTTCTATTTTTTTTATCCAGTTGTAGGGTTATTTTTAACTAAATTAGTGGGTTAAATTTGTTGGATCATTTTATTGGGATTTTTTTTTGTTGCTGTTCATATTTTATCCAGCTGCTGGGTTATTTTTAACCCAATTGCTGGGTTGGGTCATTTTACAGGGATATTTTTTAATTTTTGTACCCAGGTGCTGGGTAACTAAGTTGCAGGGACATTATTAATGCTAGTTTTTTTTCCCTACCCAATTGCTTGATTGAGCCTGTCTCTGACAAAACAACCAGTCAGTCAGACCATGGGATTCCCTCTACATATGTTCTCAGCGCCACTGTCGATTTAGTGCACTTTCTCAGTGAAATGAAGTTTATATATGTTTTATTTCATTTATAAAGTCTTTACTGTGTCTACAGTGTGCAGGACCCAATAAGAAACCATTTGGCAGTCGATCACCGCTAAATAGTCTATTTGGAGAATCAGTCTCTAGGGAGCTGCTAGCACGGTGCCCTGAAGCGGAGGATTGGCAGGGAACGATCTAGCTGCTCTAGAAACCTCAGAGGAGGTGGCGAGGGAGGAAAGAACTGAAACAAGCGCTTGCTGGAGATCGCTGCCCACTGGAACACTGGCAGCGTAAGCAGATCGATCTCCTGAGGGCACAGAGGAGAGATGGGCACGGTGTAAAGCAGTGTACGCCACTCTTCCCCTGAGGGCCTGCCCTCTGAAGTCCTGTAGAGTCAGAAGTACTGAAAACTTCTATTAAAACAACAGGCCTCAGACTATATTATCACCAGAATTACAGAACCAGTCCCTTTAAGACTGGTGTCTGGTATCAGTAGAACTGCTAATTTGGTGCCCTGAAGCGGAGGACCGGCAGGGGACAACCGATCTAGCCTCTCAGCTACAATGTTTCCGGACGGAAAAACTGAAAGCTGTGCCCTTGAGCATTGGCAGGGTTAGTAGATCGATCTCCCTATGCGGGGTCTCCTAAAGCACGACCCTCAGGTCTTTCTTTGCTGGGAGGGCTCCGCAACAGAGCGTCGCCAACTCCCCTGCCTTGTTTATGTTGGGGAAGGAATTTTATTTCCCTTTAAGGCGGCAATGCTCTGTTTTTGTGTTTCCTTGTATAAGCTCGCAAGTGTCTTCTCAATTCATGGCAATGTCTTATAACCGCTTTCATTCATCACCATTAAATTGTTATGGGGATGAAAAAATGGGCCGCGAACGGCCACAAAATGGCAGGCTCCTTCTTGAAGGCATTTATTTTTTTATTTTAGATTGTGTTTATTTAACGTCTACACCTACCCCAACCCTAACACCTACCCTTTACCATCCTAGAAAAACAGTATTATTGTTTAAAAAAAAAATGTTTGATTGATGTGCGCATGCCCAGTAGTCCTATGGATGATAACAGCCTTCTAAGCCTACCAGTATGTTCAGCAGGCCCCTACTGACCCATATGAATGGGCTGATAACGACTGATAACGGCCCATTCAATTGAGTGATAACATCCGAAGCGGGTGGCCAAACTGCCCATCACTACAGAGCGTGCTTCATTACTCGCCTGGCTAGCGCTAGATCCCAAGTTAGAGGATTGAGATAGGGACTCGCCCATCTCAGTTTCCCCTGCTCGCAATCAGTCAGTAATCCGCAAGCACCAACGCCGCTCAGCCTCTGCAAAATTTTTATGACACCTAACTTTTTCTGCAGACTGGCTTTGGGTACAGGATGCACATTTTTACTGTGTGATAAATAAGCATAACAATATTAATATGTTAATATTAATTATGTTGTTAAACAAATAAAGTAATAGGAAAGTGGTTATTATGTGCAAACAGCAGGAAACTCTATTGTGTATGCATGTCTAAAAAATTCCAATTTTAAGCTTGTGACATAAACCTCTGGAAGATAGTTTTGATCCCTTTGAATGTTATTAGGTTGGTCTTAACTACAGTATCAGTGGGGCTTGTTTATTATGCAGACCTGGCACCTCTGAGAGTGATACAGTATAGCCAACTACTGGCTTGGCATGCATAATAGAGTGTTTTTAGTCATTTTCAGATCCATGTGAACCGGGATCATTTTGACAATGTTGTCATCTGTATTGGAAACTTTTCAAAAGCACTAAGTACATCATTGTCATGTAAACATACGCTTATCAACCCAGTCGCACGGCAGGTCTTGACAATTTCACGAAATTAGCCTAAAATCTATTAATTCGTGCCAGGGACACGAATATTTCATTATTTTCGTGACTCCAGTACGAATGTAATACTACGATCCCATTGGATGCATCCTTTCGTGCTGGACTCACGAAAGTCGAGTAAGAATGGGGGTAGAATTGTTGCATATTTCCAAATAGATGTATTATGATCCACAAATAAATGTAAAGCCATTGACAAAAAA